>CM067513.1:22010108-22150667 GCA_034509495.1 Acestrorhynchus altus
TATGTGTGTGTGTGTGTGTGTGTGTGTGTGTGTGTGTGTGTGTGTGTGTGTGTGTGTGTGTGTGGATTTAGCTTTTATTACATTCTGTATCTCACAGTTGAAATGTACCTATAATAATAATTACACACCTCTCCATTCTTTGTAGTTGGGAAAACTTGCAAAATCAGCACTGTATTAGTTTTAGTAATTGCAAGACAGTACACATGATGACCATACTTCATGTTATATATGGTTGGGATATATTAGACAGAACTGAACATTCTGATCTTGAAATTGATGTGATTAAACACAATTGACTGAGTGACTAGAAAACTGGGTCTGAGCATCTCCAAGGGCTTGTGGATAATATACAGTAACTAAAACCAAAACTGCACAACAGGAGGACAATGAGTGAACCAATGAGAGGATCATGGATACCCAAGGGACATTGAGGGCCTATGATATGTGTCTGCTTGCCATTTCACTTCTATGCATGCTATTAATTCATTGTTACATCAAGAACAGCCTTGTCACATTTCAGCAGATTGCCATATTAGTATGAGAATACCTGGATGAGGTACAGGCATTACAAGACTTCTTGGTGTCAGATACCACAAGTAGTCCATTATATTTAAATCATGTTTTGGACATTTATATGATTTCAGTGCTCTATGATGCTTCTTTTGTCATTTGGTTTCAAATGTTTTATGTGTAATAACTAATAAAAACATCCCTGGACATGTTCAACTGTAGTCTGGTCATGCCACAAGAAGAGTCAATTGCATCAAAGCTTAGAGGCTTCAATAAAAACTCAGAAACATAGCAAACTTGTTTTTGATTTATTGGTATCTTACCTGAAAGCACTACCTCCACCAGGTCTCCTTCCATTATGTCAGAGGCACATCTGACCAGCTGTAGGATGTTTTCAGAAGTCGGATCATGACGGAAAAGCAGGATCTTGTCATACATCCCATAGAATCCACACTCTGGGAACTGTACATAAAAAATACATCCTGTATTAGTTAGTCTGTATGAGTATTTTATACAAAAGTGTAAACTACTGCATAGGCCTGATTTATCGAAAGACAAATGTTACCTTTATTTTATTTATCTAAATATTGGCTTACTTTTTTTTCATGCATTTGTGCCATGGTTGACAATACCTAAAATCTATTAGTAGACTGGAATTAAGGATCTGACAATCAGTTAAATTAATAATTTAGGTTAGTAAATCTGATGAATAGATTTTTTTATTACACATATTTTAGTAAATTCCAGTATTAAATAAATAAATAACATTTTTAAAATGTGAAAAAAAGACAAAACGATAATTAACCGAACACATATAAATGGGTGTGTTATAATAAGGGTTCTTATTATAAGAAAGCAGGTACAGAGGGGAAGTTAAATAATAAATCAAAGATTTATTTATTGCCAGTTTCTCAAGGACACATTAACCAATGGTGTTTTAATCAAGTGATTCAGTTTCATTTATGAATTGCTGCAAAAGTCTATTTCTACACTCTAAGTCTGCAGTTCCTATTATGCCTACTCATGAAAGGTATTTCAGTCTACCTAACCTAATAGAGAATACACCAATTATCAAAACAGTTAATTCTACAAAACACAGCCACAAGATTCATGACTCAAAACCTTTATTTATTTCTGTTTTTTCTGCACTTCCTAAACAGTTTTAGGAACAACAGTCTCACAATCAATTCAATGTCAAAGAAGAGAGCAACATATTGACTGACCCGTGTAGGCTGCTGGGGAAACGGCCTGCTAGCCTCATTCTGTATCGATCGCTGCTATGCTGAGGTAGAGTGGCACTGCAGAGAAGGCCTGCATGGAACAGCTATTCAGACCTGCTCAATTCACTAAAGATGCTTAATCTGGGCCTATTATTGGCTCTATTTACATACTGCAAGCCAAGGAACCTCATATTCACTCAATAATTGCTCCATAGGTCACTTAGACCGTGTGCCAATGAATATTTGAATTCTTCAGTTGTCAAATGGCTATAATAAACACAATACTCTCACAATGATATTCATATTAGCAATATTGCACAAGTTCACAGCAGATGGTCCAAGGTTTATGTGTCTTTTGTGCAATGTCATCCTGAACTGTTTCAAAACTGAAAAATGATCAAATACAAATTGCAGTTTGCTCACAGTCACAGACTAAGTGAATACTGTGCACAATTCTATATAATTTATTCAGTAAATGTCTAAAATGAAATGTAAATGTTCTAAAAATTTTTCTGTCACCACAGAACAAATTCAATTCTGGCAACAAAAACCTATAAATGTTTAGGCAATAATGATAATGAGACTGCTGTTGGAAAGACAGAATGCTGAAATCTTTGCTGTTTGCTTAGCTAGCTCAGCTACAGGTCCACCATACTGAAAAGCCGACAAACTGCTGCTAATAAAAATTCTAATCATAAGGGGCTTGGATGTTTCTTTCCATTCAGAGTATGATGTCACCGATCAATGGCTGTTTACATGCAAGGGTTTTCTTCAATCTGATAAAATTCACTCCAATTACAGATAAATACTGAGGGGTTTATATGTACACTATCCTCAACAAGCTGATAAAACTCTCCATTGACATGCACACCACAAGTAATCCAATCCAAAACAGTGTGCATGTGTAGAGTACAAATTAGTTGACATGTACCCATGACAACAAGCATCAGTGAGTACATGAGTGAGTGGAGCAATGGAGCAGCAGAATGTCACCTAAGACTTTAGATTTAAGTTTTTTTGTTTTGCTTTGTTTTTTTTTTACTCAAGAGATTGTGTTTCACATTCACTTATTAAGACATCCTACAACATTCCAAGGCACATGAGCTGGATGCTAGTCCTGATGACATGAAACCTCTGGTTGAAAATGCACAGCAAAGGCTGGTGAGAGAGTGTCGTACTGATGATTTTATGCAACTGAATTTAAAACACCACTATTCCTGCAATGATACTTATTACGGTTGCCTTGTATGAGCTAGGCTCCAAAAAGCATGCTTGTAATCTCCAACCAAAATATTCAAACTGGGAATGTATTAAGATACAGGTTTACACAGCTAATGTTCCTCTATTTAACAGATTATATCACAGATTTAAAGTGTATTCAGAATGGCCTTAATCGGACTATACATCCCAATTTCAAAGCCATGTTCCCTGTTATCTGAGGCATATCATATCAAACTAATGGTGTTCAAAGTAAAAAAAATGTTTTAGATTTCTCATAGACTGCTGTACTCTGATTCAGTCTTGAATTTATGCTTTTTGCAGTTTCTAATTCTGACACTCTACGCCAACAACTGGATTCTGTTCTAGACCTTAAAAAGATAAGCCATTTGCAAATGGGACTTTCAAAACCACAGCTATCATACACAAAAATGAACAAAATAAAACAATATTTTGGATTATCTAAAGAGTTAGACAGAATCCAAGTTCAAATAAAGTGAAAAGAATTGTCCTGTGTCCGGTTCTACCTTTTTAAAATACATTATAATCTAGCTGTAATATATCATAAGATTATACACTATAATCTGTTGCTTATCTGCTGCAAACCTGACAAGATATTCACAGCCTCCACAGAGACATTTTGCACATTTAAATGCACAATAATTGTTTATTTGCTTAATTTAAAATACTGGAAAAGCATGTGGTCTTTATAAAAAGTTTATAAAAAAAATTATGCATGCATTCAAGCATATTATGCATGCATTCATGTCTATTCCATTTATAAAACAACACTAAATACACATTCTTGCAGTCTTTCAGTATTCAGTGACTTTTACAAAAAATCTGAACTTTCTTCAGTGCACTGTAGTTTTGAATATAATCAAGCTCGGGTTAACCTAATATGCACCTAATCACATTCAATGATAGAACTCATGCAGAAAGCTAAATAAAATAAAACATAGAAACTGTTACTTTAATGACCTAAAAGTAGGTATCTTTTCAATATCATAACAATATTGCTGTTTTGTAACTCACGAAAACTAAAAATTTTGGCACCATATCCTTGTTCCACTTTTTTTGAAGGTGTCTTGAACACTCATTCTGCCACCCAAAAAACAGAAGAAATCACTATAAGCCCAACATTGCCATGAAATGAGAAAAAACATATTACTGCTCTACACAGTCAGTAACTCACAATGTACATGTCTAAACACAAGAAGAGCGGAGGGACAGATAAATCACTGTTAAACTTACCCTGTACGTACAGAATGCATGTATGTTGATATTACACAGATTTACTATTTTTTATTAGATAGATAGATAGATAGATAGATAGATAGATAGATAGATAGATAGATAGATAGATAGATATATAGATAGTATGATCAGGTCTTTAACTCAATCCACAATGGTCTCTTGTCCACTATGGGCAAAGTTAAAAAGTCTGATGGCTCTTGGAACAAATGACCTCAAATGACCAGCTTGTCCTGCATCTCTCCTCCTGATGCTACCTCCTGAGTACACCATAGTGTAGAAGAGACTGTAGCCAACTATCAAATGGTAGAACATCTACAGGAGTTTTCTACAGATGTTGAAGGACCCAGTCTTGTCAGTGCACTCTGACCAGTCCAGTTTGTCATCCAGCAGCAGTCTGAAGTATTTATAGGTCCTAACCACCTCCACATCAACCCCCTCAATGGAGACTGGCTGTGGGGGAGGTCCAGACCTAAGAAAGTCCACCACCATCTTTTTAGTCTTGGATGTGTTCAGCTGCAGTTGACACCATGTGACAAAGTCATCCACTGGTCTACTGTTCTCTTGTCCACTCCTGACACACCCAACAACCCACCCAACGTGTCACCAGAGAATTTCTATACATGACATGTCTCAGAGTTGTACTGAAAGAGATGTGTAGAGTGTGAACAGAAAAGGTGAGAGCACAGTCACCTGTGGTACTCCTGTGCTGTTAATCACAGTCTCAGACATGCAGTCCCTCAGTCTAACATACTGTGGTCTGCCAGTGAGGTAGTCAGTGATCCATGTTACAAGGTGTGGGTTCACCTGCAACTTTTCCAGCTTGTCTTTCAGTAGAAGGGTCTGTATATTGTCAAAGAAATCAAAGAACATTACTCTCACAGCACCACTCCCCTTATCCAGGTGGGAACACATACATACAGTGAAGGAGGTAGAGGATGGCATCTTCTACACCCACCTTCTCCTGATCTCTCCATTAGGGGATCCAGTGCTTGCTGAATATGGGGTCTGAGTCAATGGAGGAGCAGCTGTTCCATGGCCTTCATAATGTGAAATGTTAAAGTGACCGGACTGAAGTCATTAGGCAAGCTGGGGCACATTTCTTTGGCACTGGAACCAGGCTTCCAAAAGTGTGGGGACCCTCCCCAACTGCAAACTCAGGTTAAAGATGTGCTGCAGAGATTCCCCCAACTCAGAAGCACATGCCTTCAGCAGTCTTGGGCACACCGTGTCTGGGCCAGCTGTTTTCCTTGCCTTGAGTCTCCTCAGCTCACCTCTGACCTGGTCTGCAGTAAAGTGAAGAGGGGGGTAAGCGGGGCAGCGGTACAGCTGTGCTAAAGAGACCGCTACTCTAAGCTACTGGAAAGGCTGCCACTAACATTGGCAACAGCAGTTTTTATCTGGGAAATGTCATATTTATGAGCACACATGAACACTACTATATCATCACAAAATTGTATTTAGTAGTGGAAAACTAGTAGGATTTTTTAATGAACCCCACCTTTCTGAGTGTATTCAATGGACACCTCTTACTGGATAAACTTTTTGAGTACCAAATGCTTCAATTTGTCATCTTTTGGTGACAGAGAAACAGAAGTTTCTTACAAAAAAAAATATTTCAGTACATTCATGTTGTTTACGACCAGAACTACTTGAACAGACAGCATCATAAGCTCCTGGGTTGTAAGTTGTAACTTCCAAAAAGGACTGGACCATCAGTCTTGAGCATCAACTGCTCTTGATCTTGGCCTTGACTTGACTTTACTTACTGGAAATCGAGTGAACACCCATTGTTGAATTAATGTTGAAATTACATACATGAGCATTATTTCAAAAACTAAATGTTTAATGGAAAGTCCTGGTCTCTGGCTTAGGACCTAACATGTAAGGTTTCAGTGCTGCCTTTAATGGTCTTTAATAGCAACAGAGTTGTGCACATTGAAAAAATGGATGTTGGACAATGAATACATTGGTGGTTTCTGAAATTAGTGGTTAAATTTAATTACGTTTGTAAAGAATTAAACAATGCTGTGAAGAATTGTATCTGACCACCACTGATCCTTTACTGAGTGGAGGAATTCTTTCGAATACCCCCTCAGTATTCAGAAAGTGTTGTGCCCGTACTTCACTTTGCTGCAGAACAAACCGTCCTGTAGATATTTGTTTCCAATAACCTCAAATCTGGTGTATATTCTGCTGTGTCAAGGCAAGAAGGCAGATTCAAATGGCTAATACAAACACAAGTCTTGTAATGTTGCTGATAAAACGTTATGAAAGATCTACAGTATTAACATGATGGGCAACGAGCATTTGTGTGCCCCCCCCCTTTTTTTTTTCAGTTAGTAGCATGGTCCCCCTCCCCCTTACCCCATCTATCTCTAATGAGTTCCTCACAATAAAGATACACAGAGGCAAGTGCGCTTTCGGAGGTCACCATGACAGCAGCCTCACTGTAACAGTGTGGGTTGTCATGGCAGCAGGAACCCAAGGCTCTTTACTGATTGAGCACTATTCATTTATTTGAGACAAATGGATGAGTGTGTATCTGCTGCACGTTAGAGCTGTCAGAGCAGGGAGTGACACACACCAATCCTTGTCATTAACCCCTTGGTAGATGCCTGGCTCCAAGCTCAGGAATCTCATAATAACTGTCATGTTACTACCTCTGAGGACCTGTAGCAAGCTGCTCTTTCAGGACTATCATTTTCTACCCTCTTTTTGCCTTTCTTATCTCCTCCAGTGTTTTTGTGGATAACAGACTAGCCAGGTACAAGAGACATCACTTTGGACGTTGCCTTCCCTTTAAACAACTGGTTGCTGAAGCTGGTTGTCAAGGTGGAACGAGCATGGCTGAAAGAGGAAGGTGTGCTGATGCAGGGGAGGGTTGGAGAGGGAAAGAAAGAGCAAGAGAAAGAGAGTGAGCATTCTGAAAGCTCCAGAGGAGAGAGGAGTGAATCATCTATTCCGCTTTTACTGCAGACCCTCACTCGCCCACGCCTCGCCACTCTCTCCCCATGTGCTGCACTCCACAATCCCTCCATTGAAGCACCCATCTTACACAATTTATGCAACATTTATTTAGGCTGATCAGCTCCTTAAATACACTTGTTTGTTTTTCAGGTGACCATACAAACTGCCTACGAATTTGTACAATGTCATGTTGTCACAATGTCTGCCTCTGTGCCACATACTATTGATTTATAAAAAGACAGCAATAGTCAGTGTGCTTCCTTGTAGAAAACACATGATATTCAGATTTACATACAACTGGTATGCAAGTTCAATCTTAAATATGCAAATCAAATTAAGTACTTTTATTCAACTCAAATTAGGTAACCATTTTTAAGTGTGGACATTACAGTTCCCATCCTCTGTCAAAAATGATGGAAGCAGTTTGGCATGGCCATTGGTCACTGCTGATAAAAGTAGTGAAGTGCTGAAGTGTATAGAGCTGTGCTATTTCACTGATATACAATCAGGGAAATGCTGCAAAACTTAAAATAAAATCTATAAAAATCTGGTACAGGTACAGGTGGATAATGATGTGAAATATACTGCAAATCAAAAGTTTCTTAAGGTAAAATGCGGTATTCATATAAGCCATAAATATCGCAGTCAATGCATAGATGTATAATGATGTGTTTTCCAATTCTGCATTTAGAAAAAAGGGTGGTGTGTGTAAGGTATTGGATGCAGTTAATGTATGTTGTCTGATAGTCTAAACAACTATGACCTAATCTTTTACCTACAAGCATAAAATCTGAATCTTTGTCATGCATTTAATCTCCCCTAGCAAATGAATAGAACCAGGCATTACACAGAGATACATCATGTGCCAAAACAGGCCCGAAAATAAGCTAAAAGTTTCTGTCCAGAGCATGTAATAATGACATAAAAGCAGAGAAATCAGTCAGTATACCAACAGGTTCTGAGGTGGGCTTTAGGTAACTGTAAGCCTGTAGTTGTCAACAATAACATATAATCCCTTCTCTTGCATAACTGCATTACTCATTCTATGACATAACAGGACAGTGGTTATCTCTGGAACTCCTGGACAAAATTAAAAGGGGGAAATTTAAAAAAGAGAAACTGAACTCTTTCTCTATATTTTTGCTGTCAGAACAGTGTCAGTATGCTTCAGTGCTGATTGTGTCCTGTGGCAGGATGCATGGAGCCTCTCCCAGTGCTGGCAGGTTCTACAGGTGTGGAAACACCATTATGCCTGGAGGAAATACAGCTCAGCTCCACGTCAATCTGAAGCCCAGAGCCCTGGCATGACAGAGGCGTGAAATCCAAGGTTTAATCAGATAAAGTAACTGTATGGGTGAATTCACACAGTGCTGCAGGCAGCAAACATGTGAAACACGGTCTAATGAAGTTTTCACAGCTGGGGTGCACCAATAAAACATTTTACACACCAGGGCCAATACATCTATTAGCATTTGGTTATCTCAGATTGGGAAACCAACATTATTTGAACAGTAAGAATGTAATTCCTATGAGTCATGCCAAGGATTTTAAATGAAATTAAATAAAAAAAATATATATATAACCATCACACCTGTTGCTGCCTTGGACCCTGAAGCAGTGAAGTAGTAAATTATGAAACCCCCTTTAGGTAAAATATCCTGAAAGTGAGAGGAACTATTTATTTTTTCTAGTTTTATATTTGTACATCTCTGTTTACACTTTGCACTTTATGTAGTTTTTTTATTGTAATGTTTTGTGTTGCACCATGGTCCAGGAGAAATGTAACAAAGTTCCATGTAGTGTACACTTTATTTATTTTCAATACATACACTTCCATTAAAGAATTGTGTCAAGTTTTGACAACAATAATAAAGCAACAAAAAAAGCAACAAAACAAAAACCCAACTTATTTTATTTACAGGTCACTGTAATTTATAAGAAGAAAAAGAAGAAGCAGTACAAAAAGAACAAAACAGTTCAGGAGGACAATCTAGGTGCTATATCCTTGTTTGAACTGGTTTCTGCCATGCTGTTCTTCCACTTTTGCCTAGTGATTTTCTGATTGTTGAGTGAACACTGACTTTACCCAAGTGTAGGCAGTTCTTGAGTTGATTTAAGTGTTGTTAGTGCCAATTCCCAGGCTAATTTTATTACTTGCTCTGGGAGGCATTTGTGAGGGAATCCACTTTTCTGAAGAGTGACTATTGACTATTACTTTTCCAGTTGGACAGTATGGCTCTGATTGTAGTTCCAAGGAATCCTGGAGCCTTAGAAAATCCACAAAAAGTACTCCACAAACTTCAAGAATATAAATGAAGATTGGGTAGAAACAGAATATCTCACCTTTGTTACTGATCCTAATCAACTCTTTAACTTGGCTGCATTATTTTGCAGAGTGAACAATGTTTGCACACCAAAGACATTAAAGTACAAGACATTTGTGTCAATCTTCAGACAAATTTAATCTACATACTACTAGAATCAGGCTAAATATAATATGAAAACATGTTACACATTCAGACAATGAACAGTGTACTTGCATTCTGGATATTGAAGAATACTGGATATTCATAAAATGAATCCTGTCAAGTTGATACCATGTTACAGAATACTGTATAACATGACATACATAACACATTAGACATAAAACCTTAGTTTTAGGTTGGAATGTACTTTGTTGTAAACCAACAGATAGGGAAGTCACTCAATTACACTAAGAAAATATATAAAGAAAGAAACAAACAAAGTCTCAATGGACACATTATTAATCAGTGTTTTCTTCTCTACTCTACATGACAGTGATATGGAATAGATGTTTTCAGTAGCAACATTTATAAACTAGTAACTTTTACTGAGGCTTCTGCAATGTAGCATTCACCCTGAGTGGTGTCTGTGGGCAACGATAAAATTTCATTCAGGCAACAAACCAATTTTCCCCAACACAAACATGTCACTCAGAGGGGAATCTCTGTACACAATGAAAATAGCACAAAGACGCTTGAGTAATTAGTTCAGCAGGGCCCACTCCCGCCTCCTCTGCTCTAGTCAATCTCCTCTCTGATCATACAGCACACCTCCATTGCTGAAATGCTTTTAAAGGAGAACCAGCTGAGAAGACAAGTGGAGCTCTGTGGCACACTGAATGGCTTTGGCTTTCTAACTTACACAGAAACATTTAGACATTTATATCCACATGCAGTCTGCAAGTAACTGGACTGGGACATCATTCATTTTGTATTTTCTCTGTATTCCAACACACAGTTAAAGTGTGCAAAATCAGCTTGAATCCAATGGTATTTACATCTATATTCTAAAAAACAAAACAGCTAAATGGTTCCTCTTCTGAACGTGCAGTTCTAGAAAAAATCTTTCAGTTTTATGGAAACTTTGTTTTTATGTGGTTTGAAAAAGATCTACAGGCTAACATCTCTCAATTACAAATGATTCTTTAGAGAATCACTGAAAAGTACTTTGGGGAACCAAAGTGACTCGTATATGACATCACCGTAAAGACTATTGGAAAGCCAGTATACATTTGAGATGGCTAAAATACTACTGCTTCTGATAAAGTTAATTCCATTAAAAAATATTTTTGTTATAAAAATTATTATAATTGTTAAAAATTATATTGTTATATTTTGTATTCAGAATATATCAAGTGAACATTTAAGGATTTAACTGATTTAGATCAGTTGTTTTTACTTCAGTGTGGTGTATACCTAATAAAAATCAGAAATTCAGTTTCTCATATTATTAGAATATTTAATCGTTTGAATAAATGACTAATCAGACCATTTAACATTGAAACAAAAAAGGCTTATGTCCCTTTAAATGCAATTAATATAAAATATACTATATTAATATAAAATATACTAGTGCATCTCAAAAAATTTGAATATTGTTAAAAAGCTCATTCATGATCACAATTTTACACTTTTTAATACATTGCCTTTAAATTGAGTTATGAATAAACTGATTAAAATACTGTATTTTAAACAGTTCTTTTAGACACATTCAACTATTACAACTGACCATGAGACACTGACAAATTAGAATATTCTTGAATTAACTTTTTGAATGTTTTTTCACCCTTTTCAGACACTACTTGATGTCCAAAACCACAAGACCCATCACTAGTTGCTAAGTTTCTTTTCTGGTGAAGCTCTGTAATGCAGCCATTTCAGTTCCTGCTTGTTTCCACAGCTATTAATCTTCAGAGTAAGCGTGAAATAAAATCTCAGTAGAGTTCAGATTATGACAGTAAATAATATTCTACTTTTTATAGTACATGTGCAGCCTAGAATACAAAGCTGAAACATATATCTGTAGAACTGAACTGAAGCAATGCAAATAATGTTATTAACAACTGTGTTAATTTGGATATTTTTTCAATTCAGTTTTTCAAGAATTCATGAAACCTGTGATAGAATTTTATCTCTCAACTAATCTTACTCAGGCTGTGTCCCCTACACATCCTACACAGGCCATGGCACACACATCATGAACCAATCAGAGCCATTTCTAGCGATGTGCAATCTGCAGGCTAGCAGGTACTAGCTGTGCAGTGGCAACCACTGGTCAATACTGTTGCAGCACTGTGCTTTTGTTTTTCTGCCCCCCTCTGTGCCCATGAGGCCAAAAAAGTCTGAACGTTTTGCCAATGGTAGGCATGGGGCCACATTCAAGGCCTAACTGAAAAAGCAAACAGATATACTCTGAGCTCTGTGTCTGCCCAAGACAGTTGATGTGCATTCCAAATCGTTTTGCTGTTCAGTTAAAGAGTAAATACAACCACAGGCTTTTAAGTTAGGGGCTCTTTAGATGATCGCACTAATGTTAGGTTTGAAAGAAAACAGCACTTAATTTCAGTTAATGAGCTGAACCAATCAGCTGAATGCTGATGTAGACTCTTCATCTGCAACAAAAGGATTTTGTGAAACAGCAGAACTGTGTTCTATGAAATAATGGTGCTTTTTCCAATACTTTCAAGATGAGTCGAGCAATTGGGGATAAGGTGGGGTGGTAATCATGAAACATCCTGACCTGACTCATTTTGTTGTTGCTGAATGCAATCAAATCCTCACAGTAGTGTTGTAGTCAAGACCACAACAGCCAAGTCTGAGTCAAGACCAAAACTTTCAATAGTAGAGTCTGAGAGAGAGACTGGGAAAAGCCAAGACTAAGACCAAGACCAGACTAAGGTTTTAAAATAAAAACTGTACATTCTTGTCTAGCAAGTCTTTGTGATGTATCAAGAGCCACGGTATCCAGGGTAATGTCAGCAAACCACCAAGAAGGACGAACCACATCCAACAGCATTAACTGTGGACGCAAGAGGAAGCTGTCTGAAAGGGATGTTCAGGTGCTAACCTGCATTGTATCCAAAAAATGTCATTCCCAAGAAGAATTGATGCTGTATTGGCTGCAAAAGGAGGCCCTAGTACACCATACTAATCAATTATTGTGGTCTAAAACCAGGTGTTTCAGTTTCACTGTCTAACAACTGTATATATATATATATATATCCCCTGACATAAGCTCTGTCGCTTATCCATGTTGTGGAATAACCTGACTTTAATATCATCAATTGGTTTTAGAAATGACTCATATGAAAGCTGAAATCCTCCCAAATGAGGTTTAATTTACAAAAATAAATTTGCTTTACTGCAGAAATATCTATCATTTAATGAACACAGAAAGGTCAGATTTTGGCAAGACAAAAGGTTTGTTGCCTTGTCATATAATGCACCCAATCCTAGTTTACAGCCTCACCTGTGCTCACTAATTGATCAGTTAATTAGTGGGTGTGTATAAAAAGAACCCCAGTACCCCAGACCTTCACTTGAACTGCAACTTGACTTCTGACAACATGCCAAACATTTTCCTTTTCCACTGCAGCAGAGCTCCACCAGGCCTGGTCACCTCAAGTCCCTGCATCGACTAGAATACTTTGAAGCATTCTGTCTCAAAATGGCCTCCATGGTCGAATCAGTGCCCAGAAGCCAGCACTAAACAAAAGGCAATTAAAACGTCACAGCCTGATAAACGATTGGACGCAGGAAAAGTGGCAGAAGGTGGATTTCTCAGATGAATCTTCAGTTGAATTACACCACAGCCGCCTTAAATACTGCAGGAGACCTACTGGAGCCTGTATGGATCCAAAATTCACCTAGAAAACAGTTAGGTGGTGGAAAGAACATGGTCTGGGGTTACATTCAGTATTGGGGTGTGCAAAACATTTGCAAGGTCGAAGGCAATAAAAATAGCCTAAGAAGTATTAGCTACCTCTTACATTCCCAATCATAAAAGGGGTCAAATTTTGTGACAGGATTGTGCTCAATCTCATACATCCATCTCTACATCAAAGTTCCTCAAGGCGAAGAAGATCAAGGTGCTCCAGGACTGGCCAACCCAGTCACCAGACATGAACATCATTGAGCATGTTTGGGGTAGGATGAAAGAGGAAGCTTGGAAGACAAAACCAAAGAATCTTGATGAACTCTGGGAGGCATGTAAAGACTGCATTCTTTGCTATTCCTCATGACTTCATCAATAAATTGTATAAATCATTGTCGAACCGCATGGATCCTTCAAGCTCATGAAAGTCACAAAAAATATTAAATATGGCTCTAATAGCACCACAACTTCCTTCACCAATGTTATGAAACATATCTTTGTATTTTAAGTAAATTATTTGTTCAATTTTCATTTCAAACTTTTGTCTTGCCAAAATCTGACCTTTCTGTGTTCATTAAATGATGAATATTTCTGCAGTGAAGCAAATTTATTTTCGTAAATTAAACCTCATTTGGGAGGTTTCAGCTTTCATATGAGTCATTTCTAAAACCAATGGGTGAATTTAAAGTCAGGTTATGAGCTTTTGTTTCCACAACATGGATAAGGGAAAGAACTTGTGTCAGGGACCATATATATATATATATATATATATATATATACACACACACTGTGGGGAAATAAATATATAATACACTGCCGATTTTGCAACTTTTAGCACCTACAAAGAATGGAGAGGTCTGAAATTTCTATTGTAATAATCAGAAATCACCATATGACCTCAGTCTCCCACATGGTGTGGTGGCATAATGGTGGTGTTTTCTGTTGTGAAAAGTCTTTTAATGTGCCCTCAAACAAAAACTATCAAATTTATCTTGAAAAGTCCTGCATAAAAATTCATGATGATTCACATAACCAAATAGCATAACTCCAGATTTTGCAGACATGGTAAAGCGAGCAGGCAAAAATGTTAAAAAAAAAAAATAGACATTAAGACAAGGCCAGTTCTTTTGTTTTTGCTATTCTGGAAAAAAAGGATGATTGAGACAATGGATCAGAATGTCAGCTTTTATTCCCTGATATGCACATCTAGATGTGTTTGAGGACTTAGTTGCCTTTCCATCCCTTTGGCAGAGGTTTATCTTTGACTCCTCAGTCTATAAAGCTGTTTCAGAATGTTTATGAAGCATCTGTTTTTATTTAAAATTGGCCAATTCTTTAGTTCTTACTACCGATCCTTTACTTTTTTACTCACAAAGTTCTTGGTTCTTCTTTTAGGTTTTTTTTCTGTCTTTCTCTTCATAACTCTCACATGATTTCTGTCTTAAACTGCTGTTGTTTTCCTAGGCCAACCAGATTGATGTCTGTTTGTTGTACAATAGATTTTCCCCCCTTTTCTTTATTTGAGGATTTTCCTTCTTTTCTTAGCTTCAAAAGGCCTAGGTTTTCTTCCATTCTTCCATGCTGATTTAAACTTTTTGGGTTGTTGGTGTAGATTAGGGTTTAATTTCCTGATCCCAACACACTACACAAACACAAAACACATTTGATTACCTCAACCAATATGTTCATGTGGGGAAAACATGGGTGGGTTTCAGCTGGCCATGGGTTCTAAGTGGGTTTTTCCTGGGACCGAGCTGGCCTGCCCAAATGGGCACCATTGTTAAAGCCCATTAAGTCGCTCCATGTGCAAAGTAAAACCCAGGGAAGGCCCATGTTTAACCTCTCCTGGACGTATGTGGAGCCAATGTGGAACCTGTGGATAAAACTTGGTTTCCAGCTAGGCTTCCCACACAGGCTCCACATGGACATGTTAACTGGGTCTGTGTGACAATATTCAAATGTAAGTCACTCTGGATAAGAGCATCGGCATAATTGGAGGATCAATTAAACAGAGTAGACTCTATTTAGCCATAAAGACAAACTGAACATTTTACTGCTCTGTTCACTGAATAGTTAAGCTAGTCTATATCTTATCTATCTAAAGCCTGATATCACTGTCATATGTCAGAGATGAAGCATTTCTAAAAATATACTTAAGAGGTTTAGAGTTTATGACAGATTACATGAATCTCTACTAAACATCAACCAAACATCAAGACAGCTAGACATAATAGAATTGATGGAAATTACCAGAACATATCCTTTCCTGTTGGGTCATTCTGTCTTAAGACAATCTCAAACTCCTTGGAGAATTACTATTTGAATACATTACAATACGTTAATACTGAGGGACAACCTGGATGAAGAAAGTGCCTCTCATTTAAGGCAAGACTACACACTGTATCTAATTAAAGCACTCTTTTAGGCCTGCTAAGATTCTCATTGTCACCTTAATAGCTGTATGTTCACACTTTATTAGTGAGTGTTTTGCAGCTCTCCTCCTCGGCGCCTGCATGCCCACTAACTAACCCTTGGCATAGTACGCTCACACTAGAGTGTGGCACAGGTTCTACTGGGCTTTGAGGTGCTATTGCGGATCATTAAAATTACATGACAGGCATAGCAGGTGGTACTCCTCTAAACTGACTGTAATTCTGATATTTTGCTGATGATGAACTTTATTGAACTCCACTGCACAGTATGTGGTGTAACAATCATTAAAATGAACACCGGGTTTGGAGTTGTGCATGCGGGTGCTAAGGCACGGGAAGGAAGTTGTGCGACTGTTTCCATGTGATGGAACAAAAAAAAACACATCTACACAATTATCTTTAAACATATTAGAATGCACACTGTTATTTCACTGCTTCTGCATGCTTGACTGATGGACAGTCTTTTGTCACTTCAGAAAATCCAATTACTTTTACACGTCTCCAACAGGCAAGATATTCTTGCTTGTTCGTCTTTATGCAATTGGACAATCTATTCAGCAGGTGTCTGGAGGCATTTGTGAGATGAAAGCTCAGTATGGAAACGATGTAGCTCCATGTCCGGGCCTGAGAAGCCTCGGCATGTTTTTCGCAAAGCGATAATTGTGTTTTGCCGGCTCTGCCTAAACAGCCATAGAAATGAGGCAAGCTCTCTGTGAAGCAAATTAACACTGAGAGAAGCTGTTGTGTATTTTTTTTGCCATACTGTCTCCTGAAACAGGCAATGTTTGCTTAATGTTTGCTTAGAGTAATTAAAAGTAATAAAATTTTGTTGGTTCTTCTCCGTGAGAAAAAAGAAGGGTCCTTGTCTTGGTGTCATTGATTGTAAGCAGAGAGGGGAGGTTGGTGTGTCTTTGATGAGTAGTGGCCTTTGAATATTCCTAAACTGTATCTTATATGCAGTTAAAAAACAGCTCTCCAGGTTCAGCCATCTTGATATGTTCTGCTGATGTGCTAAAAACGGAGCATTTATAGTGCCCACCTGCACCTTTTGTAGGGTCAGGTCAATGGTGCCATGGTCTTATAAGAGGGATGAAACTCGAGTATGCATGCGCACACACCAACTTACATGACACACGTATGTACACACTAACATGTCTCTCATGCTAATGAGTGTAGCTCTTTGAATGCTCTCCAAAACAGCTGTTCTATAAAAACTGTGTTCTGTTCGCCTCTGTTCACTCATCATCTTCTGTCTGTGTGTGCGTGCATATGTGTGTGAGTGCGTGGCCCCACCGCACATTGCTCTCGTCACCATAATGGCACTCAGATGAGTACTTCACAGGCAATCATAATCAGTTGCCAAGCAACTAGAGGGACCACTCTCCAATTCACACAGAAAGACCAGTGTTAGAAAGATGACCATATAAGCTAATATCGCTAATTCACATCTAATATCTCTGTCAATGTGAATATATAATTTTCTATAATACATACATCTTTCAGAGATGAGGGCAATGTGTTGTATGAAATATAGCCAATTTAAGCTGTGCACAATGGTTAATGGTAGGACATCATTGTCTTTTGTGTGAATGGAGAGAATGAAGAGGCTTTGTCAGTGCAAAATCTTTGTCATTACGGCTCGGCCTTTGGATAAAAATGGCACAATTCAAACTCATGTCAGGCACATTGGAGGGACGTGAAAAGACCCGTCAAATGACTGCAACTAAACTCCTGGACCATCGAACACTTGGCAACCTTGCATATGAGCTGAGCAATGGGAGTGGTTAGCACTTAGCATGAGAAGCACAGCAGCCCCACTGATTAATAAGAACACTTGCACGAGTGGTAATGCAAAAAGGTGCAAACTTGAAACAAAGGCGCCATCACTTTAATTAAACCTGATAATCCCAAGCACTAATGGATTCGCAGTCTATTAGGCAGCCCCTTGATAGCACTAAGGACTTTTGTCAATGTGAGAAAGAAGACGGTTGAGAGAGCTTTCACTTCTGGAGCCACCACCACTGATTAGGTCAAATCATGGCTGGCTGATCAACAGCAAATGGAAGTCTTTCCAAACCTGTTGGTTGCTGCTCTTCAGCAGAGTCCATCATCATCCTTCCAAGGTCATTTAGAGTAGCCAATCTACCCAAGCACTAGGAGTGTTCCAGTGCACCATATCATGTTGTATCATTCAATGTGTGTATTCAATTAAGTTTGTCATGACAGACTCATTCCATGGTTTATGATTAAATTTTGGTACTAGTCTGAAAACACTGATGTCCAAAAAATATCACATTATACTATCATAAATGTCTCCTTTTTGCATGAGTATTGTTGTAATGGTACACAGTATACAATTACAAATGAAATTAAAATATTTTGGCAGCCAATGATCCAATTTAGACACAGGCTATGGCTTAAGATAAGAGAGAGGCTGTGTCTTATATGGTGGCCATTCAAAATTTGATTCAACTGATTTTGTTACATAACATTATCCCAAACACAATGGTTTAAGATCGTCCTTGTTTCTGTTACAACACCTGATCAAGGATGACCCAAACTGTTGAGCTGAATTTGCAGAATGAGTGACACAGCAACTTCAGATAAACCTTGTTTTCGCTATCAGGGTCTGTTCTATGATGAAGCAGGTTTCTTTGTGAATGGTGGGTCAACAGAGTCACACAAACCTGCACTACTCTGATAAAAGAGAAAAGGATAGACTTAACCCTCTGACATGGAGGACAGCATATCAAACACACCTTATATCAAACAAACCTTATGGTCAATTTTCAGGTTTCACATAAAATCTAAGTTTCACTAACATGAAGCACAATGCTGTATCCAAGATCAATCTAAATGGATCACTGCCTGACAAACAATCTTCACTTTATATGTCCTTACTTGGATAATAATGACACCCTGTAAAATAATAAAACAAGCAAGAACACAATGAAAATTCCTGCTCTGAAAGAAAATGCTTCATTTTTACTTTAAAACAAAACCAACAAGAAAAAGGACACTACTCATCTGCACATACTAATGCATCTCAAAAACTGGAACATTTATTCCTTTCATGGATAGTTCATTCATTCAAAAAGTTAAACTGTGAATTTATATTCATTAAGTGAAATATTTCAAGCCATTTTAGTTAATCAGCATTTAGCTCCAGCTTCTCAAATAATTTAAATATTTAAAATTGTGTTTAATAAAATTGCTAATTAGACAGTATCAACACTAAAACAAAAATAAATAGTTTAGCATACATGACCTTTACCTTTGTAAATTTTATTATGAACATGAATTATCTTTTTCACAATATTCAGATTTTTTGTGATGCAATACTAATAGCACAGGGCAAATGTTATAGCTTGTGACTAACACATGATTATAAAATATTGTACTTTTGTTAAATGCTCTAAGAATTGAAATGGAAACATTAGCATGTTCAGGCACTCCTTATTTCTGTGTACCATCCCATATGTAGATACTAACACAATACACTATACACCCATGAAAACGTTCACACAACATACTTCATTAATTAGCTTCCATCAAGGCTACACAGACAGCACTGGTGCCTGTGTATCTCCCTCATGCTCAAAATGCAACTCAGATACAGTAACTGCTTCAAATAGAATCTTAACAAGATGATCAAATTATAGATCATATAAATCATTTTTTTCTGTTTAAGATCAAAATAATTCCCACAAAGAGTTCCTGAGCACTTCCATAAAAGAACCATTTTTGTTTTCTAACATGTTTGATACAAGGCATGTATGAGTGTTTAAATCTAAATATCTAAACACAGTGTTATTAATTCAACAATTTAAGTGTATTTCTCAGAACCTGCTAATTATATGGAGATTCTTTATACCTTAAAAAACAACTCTCACAATTCTCAAACAACATTATTTTTCTAGGGAATCAAAATGGGCTTATTAATAGTTATTGCAATCCTATAAGTCTCTAGTTATGCAACTGTTTAGAACAGTGTTTCTCAACGCTGGTCCTGGAGGCATCACAACCCTGCATGTTTTAGAGCTTTCTCTGCTCTCAGCAGACTTGATTCAGAGTTGCATGGGGTGAGTTAAAGCTACAACGTGCAGTGCAGGGGTGCCTCCTTGTCCAAGGTTGTGAAACACTGGTTTAGAACATATTAGAAATATTTCACACTTTGAAAACTTTGAAAGTGCATTTCAAAAAAAAAATTGTTGTGAATTTAATTTAACATTACATTTATTGCATTTAGCTGACACTCTTATCCAGAGCTTACAAGGTTACTCATGTTACAAAGGTGGGCCAGAGTAGTCTAGTCTTGCCCATGGACTCTTATTGGTGTAGCATAGATGGCCAGACTGGAAATCGAATGACAGTCTCCCACTTGGTGTGGTGGCTCACTGATAGTGTTATCTATTGCACCACACCGTTACATGTAAAATTACCAAACCTTTTTCATTTTGATCAGTATGGATTATACATTATGAAAATAGGAATCCTGAATCTCATATTATTAGCACACAAATTACTACATCAGTGGCATGGAGGTGTTTAGTTTTTTGGCACTGCTGATATGTTACCCAACTTGCTTTGATACTAGTCTGCATTGCTGAGTCAGGTGTTCTCATCTCCCTCTTGACAATATTCCATAGATTCTCAAGGAGTTCAGGTCCAGAGAGTTAAACAATCAAGCAAGTAAAATCATGGCCAGCAAAACATATGTTAGTAGTTTTGGCACTGTGTAGGTGCTAAATCTGGAAAAGGAAATCAACATCTGCAAAGCTTGTCAGCAAGAGGAAACAAGAAGTGCTCTAAAACCTCCTGGTAGATGGCTGCATTTACTCTGGACTTGATAAAACACAGCAGCCCAATACCAGCAGATGACACAGCACCCTAAACCATCACAGACTTCAGAAACTTCATATTGGACTGAGATTCAGTGGCTCTCCACTCTTCCTCCAGACTCCAAACTGACTCGAAACTGATTGACTGAAAGCTCTGACTCTTGATCTCTGAATATTTATTTAATCTGAAAAGAGGAATTTATAGCAACAGTTCAGTTCTTTTTCTCATAGCCCAGGTAACACACCGTTGTCTTTGGTTCAGGAGGGGCTTGATATTAGGAATATTGCAGCTGTAACCCCTTTCCTGGAAAAGTCCATGTGCAGTGCACTCTTGATGCACAGACACCAACCCCGGTCTAAGTTCTTTAGTTGACTTTTCTTGACAAGGCTATTGTCATCCCTGTTGTTCATGCACCAATTCTTACCACATTTTCTCCTTCCCTACAACTTCCCATTCATATAGTATTCAAGTATATGATATTCAAAAAGTATATGAATGGGATACCTTATTTATGAATGGTAAATATCTTTATTTGTTGGTTTGACATTAAGAAATAAGATAAAAGATCAATGTTCCAGCTTTCATTTCCAGGTATTTACATCTGGATCTGATACACAGTTGAGAAGTTCACAGGAAAAATGTAGCTGACACTAATCAATGACATGTTTAGGCAGACCAGTAGACCTGACCCTTGCCATGAGAATACACCCTACACAAGTATGGAACCACCAACAGCTTGAATAATGCCTTTTTAACAACTGCGGCCCATGGCTTAATGGAGTCTGTGCCACACGCAAACCTTTCCATTATACAGAAACTATTGATACAGTGACCATGCAGCATGTTGCCAGTCTTCCAAGATACACTTAACTCCTAACTTCTGGAGGGACTTCTGCCCCTATAACCCATGGAAGCTACAGAACACTGCATTGACCTGAGGTGTATGCAGGTGGGGCCTCCTGAATTGAATTTGGACAATCGCTTGCCTGTTCACATGGACAATTCTAGCCCATCACTATCATTAAGCACCCATTGAGCAGATGCTGCGCTTTCCTCCTTGGGTGGTAATATCATGTACATATGTGACACTGTAGAATGAGGAATGTTAAATGCTTGCACAACTTTGGATCGGATAATCCACATCACCCTGCCATGAGCACACTGACCAAAGTTCAACCTAACTCACAAGATACACTTCACAACTTAAATGTGTGTGGGCATTCTCAAGCCACCTTTGGAATGTCATTATATTTCAAGCAAAGCTTCAGAAAAAAATTAAAATAACACTGTGCTGCTTCAGAATTCTCATCCAGCCACCTGACCTCTGCAGGAGAGCATGAACCCCACTCACATGTTCAAATCTCTCCTGGTTTTGTTCAACTCAGCTTTCCACAGTAGTTGGGTGCACTGTAGCTTGTGAGATGTCTGACAGCCACCTACTCAGGTCTTGCATTGTCTCATGCTGATACAGTGGCCAATAGAGTTGCAGCTGACTGAAGTTAAGCTCTGGGGCTACAGTTAAAAGAGGAGAATTGACTATACCAAAGTCATAAAGTACAACATACAATAATCCAAGACCACTAACAAGTAACAGTGAGTGTAATTTATCTCATGGATGTTATTCAGCTACTTTTAGCTATAGTGTTAAAATACCCAATAAAAAGTTAGTACTTGCACTTAGTAACACTGACTACAGCAAGAATAAGATGGTTTACATGCACTCAATAATCCAATAACAGCAATTACATGCACTTAAGTAATCAAATAATTGAAACACTCAGGGTTTACATGAGTCAGGCAATGATCAAATTTCAACCAGCCAATAATTTCAAAGATAAGGCGGAGGCCCTGCTGGTTTGGCCATTGGTTTGTGGTCAGCAACAGCTGTAGCTGGTCAGGAACAGTGCATGCAGACTGACAGAAAAAAAAATAAAAATAAACAAAACAAAAAAACAATAAAGTACGCTGAGAAATCCTGAACCAAATTATTGAGCTGCTGAACTAAATTGTGAATTAAAGTTTTGAATTTGAGTTTTCAATTTACAAAATGTTATCTGTATGAAACAGCAGTGTTTTAACAGACTGTTGCTGCACTCACTGCCACAGTATTTACAAAGCACTGCATGTCTGTATTGATCTCATTATGATTTGAAAATTACACATAACACAGAAACACAGACAGCATTATATATGTTAAAAGTTTAGCTTTTTTCTTTAGAGAAATTCCAAATAAAGCCAGAGTGGTGAGTAAACCATCAAAAGAATTTTGGAAACTGGAAAAAACAAAAGAGGTTTGGAACAGGATGAGGTCTGATGCACTCACACCACAGCAGCGTCAGAAGACAAGTTTCTGAGAGTCAATAGATTGTGTGTCAGGTAGTTCACATAACACCTTGTAGTTCAGCTTAACACTTGAGAAAGTATCAGTTTCAACTGTCAAGTGAAGGATTAGCAGGTTTGACAGGTGGAGTGGCAATAAAGTCACTGCTAAGAAAAAGTAATAAATGAAAAAAGAAAAAGCAGGCTTGTCTGGGCCATACAGCAATGCCAGTGGAGGACTGAAAAAATGAGAATGGTCTGGTGGACATCAGTGCACTCTCTGCAACAGACATAGTCATAGAGCAACAAATGATGACCTTCTAGTAGAGGCTAGCTGCTTTTATATATTTTTTAGAATGAACAACACATCAATTTGGTTTATGCATTTCATTTTAAGACATACAAGTCTTAAAAGGCACCTGCCACCAAGTCTACATTTGGGCAAAAATAAACGATTAAAAGTGGTTTTGTAACTTTGATCAAGTCGGATTTTCACAGTGGTGATTGGAACCAGATGCCTGAAGCTTCTCAAAACTCCCTCTCAGATATTTGATCTTTGAATGATTGTCATGTATAGAGTCCAGCATGTGTCTTGTTTTATTTACCGTCCCATGTGCTTTTGAGCACGTCATGTCTCCTCCCATTCCCAGCTGGGTTCCATCTGTAACCCTGCCCCATGGTTATCATGTCCCAGCCATGTCTAATGTGATTGTGTGTATATAAGTGCCTTGTCTCTGTTGGTCCTTGTCTGTCTTCTTGGCTACTTGTCTCATGGTCTACTCATCTTGTCTACTCGTATTGATGGTTAGTGTACCTTATTTGTATAAATCTTGTTAATAAACTCAACCCTGCAAGTACTTCTGCCTCCACCTACCTCTGTGTCAGGAAATGTTACAATGATCACTGAAATGTAATCAAATGACAGATGAATGGACGGATGGATGGAATGTCTTTAATTTGTGAAATTATAAAAAAAAAATAGAGAAATAGATTTTTATAATAAAATATTATATATATATATATATATATATATATACATATGTTTATAATAATATTATAAAATATTATTATATGTTTTATAAAAAATAGTATATATTTTATTATATATATTTTAAATATAATACAATTGAGGAAAAAAATCTCTCCTGACAATCCCTTAAACTCTCCCTTAAATCTCAACCACCTGGCTGTAGACTGCAATGAAAAGAGAGAAACCAATGTCTGTAACCTTACATCTGAAAGTACATGTGCATGTTCAGTCTTTATAGCCTTAGAGGAAAAACAATTAAAGCATGCACACAACCACACACACACACACACACACACACACACACACACACACACACACACACACACACACACACACACAATAAAACTGAGTCTGTAAAGCACTGTCACCATCCTTTTCATGCACACATATCAACATCTCACATCTGACTATTGAAAGTGATAAGAGCTCTGAGCACTTATACTCCCAAGACCCTTCAAATCTGAGAATGTGTTAAAAGAGTTAAGGTTAAATCTGTTGTTCTTACTCCCTCTCCCTTTCTTTCAAAATATTAAACACATCCTTCTATTTTTCCAAAACACAATATGACAGCCTCACGCCTACAAAAAAAGGTGTTTCTTATTCAGCTTTGGATTATTATGCTTATCAAAACATGGTGCTACAATATAACACATATACTTCTAAAAACAGATCACAAACTTCTGTTAAACAAATAGAGCAAAAAGTGTAACAAAATAATAGCAATTAAGTGTGATAGAAATAGGAAAGAGGAAATGTCTTCAGTGTCATCACAAAGTTTATGGTGAGGTTTTCTGTTGGCGAAAAAATGAAAATATCGATCAAATAATGACAAATACTGTAACTGAACTATTCTATTGAGTCTATTGCAGGATATTACAGTACATATAGACACTTTTAAGTCAATGTTCTTGGTTTTTTTATGCAAATGATCATCATCATATGCATCATATGTTATTATAAACATTTCAAAAACAAATTGTTTATGTATCAGTATTGGCTTTTATCATAAATACGTTTTATGTATCAGTACTGGCTTTTGCCATATATATTGGACATCAACATCAGATCACAATTTCCATATAAGTCCATCCCTTGTGCATGTCACTCATAAATCCAGTCATAAATAAACTTCATAACTATCCATTGCGACAAATTTGGGGCACAGTAACATCTATTTGCAATGCAAGACAAAATCATTCAATTTTTGGGAATCTTTTTGAACATGCATTTTGCACTGGCATTAGTGACACTGAGCTGATATTGAGCCCTTTTGAACAGTGGCAATTCTAGACAATGTGAACGGCCTGGGACCAGTGTGCTGCTTAAGATTCTCAAGTTCAGGGCTGGGAGGACTTTTTTAACAAGCTGTTTCAAAAATTATAATGTAATCCAAATGATTACTACTACTACTACTAAGTACTGATTACTTTCTGTTACTTTTGGGTTACTTTTTAGAGGCACATTTAAATTCAAATGAAAAAGCCACATCAGACAGTCCTGTGTTTATACACCATGTGTGTGTATATAACTCATGTCCACCTGAAACAATCTTGTTTCCTTATGATATAATAAATTGCCTGTCTACTAAACACTTAAAAATAAAGGTGCAACAAATCGTTCTTCAAGTAAGTTGAGGTGCTTTACCAATATAAACTTTTTTCCACACTCTTTACAAAAGTGGCTATGGCTTCATTCAAAGAATCCTTTGTAGCGCTTTTATTTTTATGAGGCACATTATATTCACACACAATATAAAACACTTAAAAGTCTTATCTCATGAAAACCTTAAATCCAGTATATCATTATTAGAATGTTATTATAACACTATCAACATGAAAACAAAAAAGTGCTTGAAATATTTTATGTTAGCTGTAATAAATATATGACAGTTTAGTTCTTTAAGTCTTTGAGATGCTACTTTACAGATATGGTGTGTACTATATATAATATATTTTAAAGCCATTTCTTACTTTGCTATGGAACATTAAATATCAACACATTTTAAAGTGTCCTGCTAATGAAATAGTGACTGAAAAATTATGACTTTCTCTTACTAATAAAAGCTGATACAAAGCATTAAGCAATTCTTTTTATAATACAATGTCCCAGTAAATTGGTTCATGAAAAAGTGATTAATTTGTTTAAGACCTGCAGGCTCACTCAAATCAAGCTATTTCACTGAATCAGAAATCACACTAGTTAACCAGTTTGGATGTTCAGCCCCTTCGCTATAACAAAAATTGGTTAGTTCTGACTCTGAGTTGTCCAGCCTCAGCTGAAAGTTTCTGATTGTTTCTGCAGAATTTGACTCTGTTGTTTCAGCCCCAGGTTTCCGACTGGAAAATGTTGTTCAACACTGTTGTCCTGCAAACTGACATTTCATTCTAGGGGGTCATGGGGAGGGTTTAGTTGTCACATGAGCACTGGCCATTATTGGCCTCCCAGAACCGCCAATGCTTTCCAAAGGCATACTGGGCGAATCTTGATGAGCAGCAGCTAACATAAGTTATGTTTCATTTAGGGGTGGGCAATGACAATATTTTATCATATCTTGCTTCTCTGAACATATTGTGTATATCACTGTGAACAACTGCATGCTTCAATGCAGAGAATCTAAGTAGTCCAGTCGAAACTGTATATAGAGTAACAAATATATATAAATCATGTTATAAGTATAGGAGATTCAAGTTCCTCTGCATCCACACCTCCTATGATCACACCTAGTCTCTGAACACCTCCATCCTGGTCAAACGTGCAACAGCCTCTTTACTTCCTTAAGCTACCTGTGTCCCAGGATCCTGGTGAACTTTTACCACTGAGAGCATACTCACCAACTGCATCTCTGCATGGTACAGCAGTTGAGTGCAAAGCACAGTGGGTGGTAAAAACTGCCAAATGCCTCACAGGCACCCAGTTAACCACCATTCAGGACATTTATCACAAACACTGCCTGGGCCAGGTGAGAAACATCAACACTTCTGATTCAAACCATAGTCTTTTTAACCTATTCCCCTCTGGCAGGCATTACAGGAGCCTCTGCTCCCACAACAACAGACTCAGGAAAAGTCTGTGAACCTGCTGAACTCTGCATTGTCACTTTTTAATTAACTTTGCACTTATCTGCATCCTTGCACCCTCTGCACTGTTATTGTACTTTATTCATCATAATGTCCTTCATTCAAATTTGCACAATTATTGTACATATTCATGATAATGTACTTCATTCTTTACATCCTGCATTACTCGGTGCACCACCTACATGGAAATTACTGCACTTTATGTAAATAGCACTGTTTATTGCAGTTCTGGTTATTGGTGTGATTGGTGCGGCACAACAGATAATACCACTGGTGAGCCACCACAAACAACATGTGGGGAAACGTGGGGTTTGATTCCCAGTCTGTGCAACTATGTTGTGCTACACCAATAAGAATCCTTGGACAAGACTCTCACCTCTGTAAAATGAGTAACCTTGTAAATCACTCTGGATAAGAGCATCAGCCAAATACCATGAATGTAAATGGTTAGATGTTAACTCCATTTCATTGTATCATATTGCCTGAATGTCAGAAATATCACAATACTGTGTATGATGCAAAGGTCTTTAAATATTGTGAAATTACATTTTTACCATTTCAACCACTTGAGTTTCAATATTGAAGAGGTTGTCCATCATAGAAAAGAACTGTTTAACCAATTTATCAACTATTTAATCATTTAAATATTTCTTTGCGTTCTCACTGTTACATGCAGAACAATTTCTGGGTTATATTGATGGTTTGCTATGCTTGTTTGCGGGTTTTCATAAACTAGAACACAGACTTTTAAAAATGAATGAAACAACATGGGATTTCTAGATTTCTGTCTTTCAGTAGAAAACATCTACATGTGAAAAAATCTGAATGACTTTAAAGTAATAAAGAGTCAAAGAAAGAAGAACTAATTTAATGGCTGGTTCATTTTAACACAGCCTGAGCTGAGCAGGAAACATTAGTGCAGTTTATTTTGTATATAGTACATTTTATAACAAATGAACAGAGCAAAGCTCTTCACAGGTGTGAAGTTTAGAGCCTTTATGGGAATAGGGTGGGTACCACAACAATAATGTCTTCTGTCTTCAAATTACACTAAATGGACAAAAGAACACCTGCTTATGTACTGTGCTGAGCACAGTTTTGATTGCAGCAACAAGAGCAAGTCAGGATGTTGCACCAATCACTTCACCTCCAACTCACCACAAGAGTACTGGATTGAGCACCATAACTTCAGAGAGAAAAGTTCTACTGCTTCACAGCTCAGTACTGGGGGTCTTTACACCCCTCTTGCCCATGCCCATGATTAGGCATGCTTCCAATAGTTTAAATGGAGTCCTGGCTTCTCTTTCAGGGAGTTTGTGTGCATGTGTACGTCTGATGCACAGCAATGGTTGCAAATTAAAGTAGCTGAATGCATACATATCTGAACACAGTGTCTGTCAGGGTACTGTATGATCTGTACAGTGTATATGCTTTCTGTGCTCGGAGGTGAGTGCACTTTCACTGAGACCTGTTTCAAACAGACTAGACTGAGGGATTAAATGAGAGAGACTAGGCTTCTTTTGGAATTTTCACTGATTGAAACCTTTTACTCTGGAGACTTCAACTGCAAAGCCTTCTTACTAACTAGCAAAGTCTTGTGACCCATGGTTTCATGGAATTTGGTCAATGAAAGAGGCTTAGTGAGTCACAGGAGAACACTTGTTTGTGTGTGTGTGTGTGTGTGTGTGTGCGTGAACTGCAGGCCAGCCTCTTCTGAAACAGGACTTGAGTGGACGCACGTCAGAACGTGTCGTCACCAGTGAGTTCGCAGGCTGACGTGTAGCCTGTCGTGCAGCTTTAACAGACAGTACGATCACATTAGAAACACTAAACCACCTGTTTTCAAAACTTACTCTAATGTTTGGGAACTTTGGGTCTATTGGGAAAACAAAGCCCCCTTTGAGTTGAGTGAAGTGACCCCCCAGCGGTCAGAAAGTCTCCTCTGTTAGTTTCGTAGTTCCTGCTTAGCTGAACTTCTCGAGCTACAAACGTTCAGTTTTACCCCCGTAAAACGTCTTAAACGCACAGCCGACACACAGAAGAGGCTCTTATCCTGAAGCTAAGCAGCAGCTCGGTGTGTAAAGCCCGACTGCACCAGTTCACCGTTTCCCAAAGGCGCGTTCTAACCGACGAGCAGCGCGTCCACACTTCAGACCAAACCCCAAACTTCTCCCAACATCTCACACCCGCATCCACACAGGCTCTACTCCCTCCGGAACAGCAGCGCGGAGGTGAGGGCTGACTTTTACCTTCTGGTCCACTATTGAACACGCCATTTCTCGGACCTGCGCGAGACTGAAGTCTCCCGAGTCCAGCAGCACCGGCTCGCGGCTCAGCCCGATCTGGATGTGGAAGGAGACGCCCTGGGAGCCCGGGACGGGGCTGGGCGCCCGGATCACCGGCGGAATACTCATGTGAATCCCCGCGCGGTCACGGCCGGTCAGCGGTCAGTCTGCTCTCGGTCACACGCGCAGAGAAAACTTCGCCCAAAAGCAGCAGACGACGTCCGTGCAGAATAAACGACGTGGAAGAAGATACCTAATAACACGGACTGCATTTAGAAGCTCTGAAAAGCAGGTCGGTTTTTCGGTCATTGAGAAACGATGATGATGGTGATGATGGTGATGATGATGGAGCCATAGACGTCAGATATGTTTAATGTTGGGCTCTGATAGACACCGCCTCCTGTTCCGGTTCAGAGAGCTGCCCAACGCTGAGCTTTAGGTTTGGTGTGTGTTCAGTCAGATTTACTGTCAGATTTCATTCCTAAAAGTATTATTTAGGGTTTTCATTTTCATTGGTTGTCTGTTTACTATGTGAACTCTTATTAAGGCATGTGTAAGTTACTTCAGACATGTTTATTCCAGTGACCAATCCTGATAAACTGGCCAAAGATAAATAAAAAAAACATGAAAAACTGTATCTAAGCCTGTTTTAGTGGTAATTGTAAGTATTTCAAGACCTGTGCATTATCATGTAACACATACAGCCATACCATTAAGACCACACTGTGTAGTTCCCCCTCATGATGCCTAAATTCTGATTTGTTGAGACACGGACCCCACAATTTATCAATTTGTGCAAAAAAAGTTATTTTGTGGTTTCAGACCAGAATGCAAAAGGTGCCTCACTCAGCCTAGATTGTCCATGACCCTGTACCCACTTCACACGGTGTTCTTCATTGGTACATGACTGCATACTGAGAAAACCCAAGTCCAATCGTCCATCCATCAAAGTTTGACCTTTATCAGAGATGCTCAGATGCTCAAGCTTCTTGGTTTGGCTTTTCTTGCTTTTAATATTGACAACTGACTATTCAGATGCCACCCAATATGTCCCACCCCTTGCCAGTGACACTGTAAAGAGATAATCAGTTATTAACTTAATATTACTTATTAACTTATTTTTATGTTATGGCTAATAACTCTATGTGCCAAAAACACTATTTCACATTAATTAACAACACTGGTCATAATTCCAAACACACTGGCCACAAATCCAAACTCACTGTACTATAATACCAAACTCACTGTCCCATAATACCAAACACACTGACCACATCATCAAACACACTGGCCACATATCCAAACTCACTGTACTATAATACCAAACACAATGACCAAATATCCAAACTCATTGTACCATAATACCAAACTCACTGTACCATAATACCAAACACATTGGCCACATCACCAAACACACTGACCACATATCCAAGCTCACTCTGCCATAATACCAAACACACTGACCACATATCCAAACTCACTGTACTATAATACCAAACACACTGACCACATATCCAAACTCACTGTACTTTAATACCAAACACACTGGCCACATTACCAAACACACTTTACCATAATACCAAACACATTGGCCACATTACCAAACACACTGTACCATAATACCAAACACACTGACCACATATCCAAACTCAATGTACCATAAAAACAAACACTAATATTACTAATATTAATATTATTAACAGTGCCCCATATTACTGCCCCACTACCATGCAAATATGTACGGTTGGATAAATATATACAAATATACAAACATGAATCTCACCTGTGCTCAGATTTTACGTTTATTACGGTAGTGTACTGCAAACGCCACAGGTCCAATCATTTTTTACAGCATGCCACTGCAGTAAAGGCTACGCACCTCTAGGAGGTGCACAAGACACCGCTACACGAAATCGTCATGGTACTCTCCATGCTTGCATGCTGTGAAATTCTGCTTTAAAAGCTAGCTTGCTTAGTTTTCTGAGAAACCCACACTATATAAAAAAACAATCAACAAATCCCAAATTGAACTGTATACTTTTCATGCAATGTTTCCACATATAAAGCTTTGAGCAGCAAATGCATGTTTCTAAAGCTCCACCTACTGATTATTTCAACTGGTTCTTACCTGAACCAATTGGATTTGTTCTGCCTCAGAGGTAGCACTGCCTTCAGTCTTGACTAGTAATTTTGCAGACAAGTGTCTGTCCCTTCACCAAACACACTGACCCTTTACCAAACACACTGACCCGTCGCCAGACACACTCCCCCATAACTAGACACACTGCCCAGTCACCAAATACACTGCCCCTTCACCAAACACACTGACCCTTCACCAAACACACTGACCCTTCACCAGACACACTGACCCTTCACCAGACACACTGCACCGTCACCAAACACACTGCTCCTTCACCAAACACACTGCCCAGTCATCAAACACACTGCCCCTTCACCAAACACACTGCCCAGTCACCGAACACACTGCACTTTCACCGAACACACTGCACTTTCACCGAACACACTGACCCATTACCACACACTGATCCTTCACCAAACACACTGCCCCGTCACCAAACACACTGCCCCTTCACCAAACACACTGCACCGTCACCAAACACACTTACCTATTACCAAACACACTGCCCAGTCACCAAACACACTGACCCATTACCAAACACACTGCACCATCACCAAACACACTGCCCCTTCACCAAACACTGCCCCGTTACCAAACACACTGCCCCGTCACCAAACACACTTACCTATTACCAAACACACTGCCCCATCACCAAACACACTGCCCCATTACCAAACACACTGACCCATTACCAAACACACTGCCCCTTCACTAAACACACTGACCCATTACCAGACACACTCCCCCATCACCAGACACACTGCCCAGTCACCAAATACACTGCCCCTTCACCAAACACACTGCCCCTTCACCAAACACACACCCCCATCACCAGACACACTGCCCAGTCACCAAATACACTGCCCCTTCACCAAACACACTCCCCCATCACCAGACACACTGCCCCGTCACCAGAGACACTTCCCCATCACCAGACACAAAGACCCTTTACTAAACACACTGCCCCTTCTCCAAACACACTGACCCATTACCAAACACACTGCCCTGTCACCACACACACTGAGCCTACACCAAACACACTGACCCTTTACCAAACACACTGCACTTCACCGAACACACTGACCCATTACCACACACTGATCCTTCACCAAACACACTGCCCCTTCACCAAACACACTGCCCCTTCACCAAACACACTGACCCATTACCAAACACACTGCCCAGTCACCAAACACACTAACCCATTACCAAACACACTGCCCAGTCACCAAACACACTGACCCATTACCAGACACACTGCCCAGTCACCAAACACACTAACCCATTACCAAACTCACTGACCCATTACCAAACACACTGCCCTGTCACCAAACACACTGACCCATTACCAAACTCACTGACCCATTACCAAACACACTGCCCCGTCACCAGACACACTGCCCCTTCACCAAACATAGGCCATATGACACACTGTCTTATTATACCCCACACTACCACTCTGGTAACACACTGTACCCTACAAAACAATGCTCCATCACCAAACCAAAGGCCACTGGTTTTCATACGTTGGCCCAGTCACATGTGATTTCTGAAGCTAGAGTGTAAATCATGTGGGAGCTTTGTTGGGGTGCCTGTGACGGAGTTCAGACTGCACTAAACTGTGTTTTGTCCTCATAGGGTATATTAAAGCTACGTTGGAGGAGCAAGAGGAAATTACAGCGTGAGGCAGCTCACTTTAAATCGAGCTCTTTTTCCCTCGGGCTGAACTGAGTGCCCCATTAGAGCAAGTGGCGTTTATTTGAATTACAACTTTACATATTAAGATGTAAATAACTCAGTTTGACCGGCTCGAGTGGGCCAACTGTGCTCCCGCGTCAGCATGTGTGCCGGCACGCTGTCAACAGGAGGGCTGGAGGACTCACGGTTGCCAGGGGAGACGGGCCAGCTGAGGCCACTCCTCCCACGCCCGCTGAAACCTGGGTCTCTTTTCAAGACTTGCGTCTGTGCACTCGCGCCCTAACAAGTCTGTGAAACGTATATCCGGGGGGTTTACACGTATTTGCATACGCGCGGTTTACAGCAACCGTTGTCATAGCAACCATGAAGCTTACTGTCTGAGTATGGTGTTAAAGACTGCAGCAGAGCTGGACTGCGATACAAGTGATAAAGACTCTTTATTCAAATAAAAGAGGCCGATTTCATGTTATTGTGGGTAAAATCCTGCTCACTGGTACATGTGATGTGTGGGTAGCCACTCTTATATTGTATTGAAACGCTTAAATTAAAGGTCTTGATTAATCCATGAATTGGGACCTTGGGCCTATTGGTGTTCATTAATGGAGGCCCTTTCCCCAACCTCGTCCCCCTCCTTAAGTTAGGGAGAGTTTGTCTGGAAGGTAAGAAATACTGCCTACTTCTAAATTATTCTAAGTTAGGAAAGCACCAAGTCATGTAACATCTTATCTTAACACAGCTAAACGCTCATATTTAGCAGTGATGTATCAATATCTTGGCTACATTGGGACATATTGGTGCATTTGTGATTTGGCTTCAGAGATATTCATCATTAAACTTGTGAGACGGAGTGGGCAGCAAGTGAACTAGCTATTTCCAGTTTTAGACACTGACGTAGTGTCTCATACTAATCTGACACTACCCTTCAGGACATGAGAAGTGGAAAAAGACATGAGTGGACTGTGGGAACGGCACTCAGGTAAAAGTCTTGAGGTTGGATTGTTAATAATTAATAGTCTAATAACCATAGCCATGAGTCAAGATAGAGGTGGGGATGTGGAGGAGCATCACAGGGTTTTGGACTCTCCTCCACCTTCAAAGCTTCACAGTGCCACAGAAAACCAAGCATGAACCAAGCTTTGAAGTAGAAAAATGAACACATACTGATTCTCATTTCCCTAAATACACCAACACACTCTGAAATTTTCTTACTGTTCCACCTTAAAAAGTAGGTACTTCCAAGTTCTTTGAAGTTTCAGTCCATCTTAAATCATGTGGCTATATTCACACAATCATGCTTATTTGGCATTTCAACCTTAAACAGTGAAGCAGTTACAGGTGTCTGTATGAAACTACTCCACCGTTAAAGCTGCAAGCTGGAGAATCAACAGCTATGTTATTTTTTTCACCTTAAATACCTTAGGTAAAGGTAAAGGTGCTCATAGAGCCACTGAGCTTTCACACAAGGGAATTTGTCCTCTGCATTTAACCCATCCACACACAGTGATACACTAGGGTACAGTGAGCACAGGGCACTTCAGTCACACCCTGCCAGTTCAGGGATTCTAATCAACAACCTTCCAAACACAAGGCTGGTTTCCTAACCTGAACTTAAATGTAAATAGGGAACTTAAATGTAAGTGTATTGATATATTTATTCCACCTTATATTCTACACCTTTATTGTTACATTTAATGCAGTGACCTCTGTGAGTACCAGTCTAGAGACAGTGAAGGGACATGATGGTGATCACTCCTCCTATATCAGTTTAAAACAAGTAGATGATTATCCAGTCTAGAGATAGGTCTGGGTTTTAGTGTGGTATTGCATTATTTTCTTTGTGTTACTAACCCTCAATGTAGTATCATACCAAACACATCTGCAATATCCAGATATTACTTAAGAGTGAGTAAGTGCAAAACAGAAAATAAACTGTATAATCTGTTTGATCACTCTCATAAGTGGACACCATTCTTTGGCTTGTGTGTGTCACTCATAAAGGCAACAGCAACAGTTAATTCAGTTTCTTGTTTTTTTCATTGGAAAGTTGTTTGTTCTGTAACGTCTCTCATTCATCAGGTCAATTTCCGTGCCATGTGCCCCTTTTTCTAAAATACAGGGGATGACAACAATGCAGCATTTTCTTGCAGCTGCATTGTTTACAGCAGCACACAGTACACTTGTCTAACCTTGCATGACATCATTTTGCGCTTTAGTGCCCCAAAGTATTCTTAATGACATGCAATTTCTGGTTTGACAAAGGCAGCTAAAATTATTCCACTCATAAGCCTGTAAAAATAACCTTCTTTAAATCAATCCAAATTACCGAAGACGAGAAGTCAAAAGATTATCCGCGCATGTCACACAGGCAAGAAAAAAACACAGTCAGGCACTGGCATGTGCCAAAGCAGCCCTTTGATGGATAATAAGGTTTCTGTGTGCTAGGAGTTATTACAGGTCAGGACCTCCTGCTGCATGTCATGATGACTTCTAATTGCAATTTACGTAATAAGTGGGAGAGAGTTTTGGTAACTGGTTGAAGTGGAAAAGAAATGATTATGGACTTGTCAGAAATGACAGTTTTCAGTTAAGCAGCCTTCTCCTGTCTGTCTGGCTGTCTGTCTGTCTCTCTCTCTCTTTCTCTCTCTCTCTCTCTCTCACTCTCTCTCTCTCTCTCTGTCTCTCTCTCTCTCTCTTTTTCTTTCTTTCTCACTTGCTCTCTCCCTGCCATTCTCTCTTTTAAGTGTCATTTCATCTGTGCTAGGGTCCCTCTCACAGCAATTAACTCAGCTCCCACTGGAGTCTCACCAATGATCTGACTAACATGGCAAACATCTATATTCATTAGGATTGAGACAGAAGCAACTGGGTCTTTTTTGACAGACACTGTAGCAGCATCTTAGTCTATGCAGTGTTGTGCAGAATGCCTAAATTATACACCAGTTCATTATTCCTGTGAACTTGCAGTGCTAAGTATTTTTTCTTTTTACTGTATTCATTTCTCTCACTAGCTTTATGAGCATTTGCTTTAACATAATGTAAATGGCTTGAATCAGTATCTGCCTTTTGTGGCCTTTCTCAAAACTACAGGTCCGGCAATGCCCTGGAATACTGGCAAAGATTGAGAAGACCCAGGTGGCCAGAAAGAAATGAGATGAGGTGTGGCCATTCATTAGGCAGCTTAGTTTCACACTGATTAGCAGTAGACATGCAATGTCAGAGTGTTAATTTTTATTTTTGCACTCCTACCAAAGTAGCCTAAGCTTTGCACTCTGAGGGAAAGACGAGTTTGGTCATTTCATTATTGCAAAAGTAATATCTCATGATCCTTGAATTGGTCTGAGCAATCATTCAATTGTAATTGAATCCAGTTAATTTAAGGCAAGATGTTGTTTCAGTTTATTTATCAACCTAAAGGAATGTATGTAATAAAGGAATGTGAAACAAACATTGACATATGAATATTTGGACAACCCTGTGTAAAGTGAGTAGAACGCAGACTGATCTTCAGTTAAATATAAAACATAATTTTGAAGCAATATTTTGGGTAGCCTTTTGTTGTTTGGGTATCCTATTCGTTTGCAGCTCTGAGGTAATCTTTTACAAGTGCTTGTCTAAAGTCGTTATTAGGAAAGGCCAGATAATACCAGTGTCAAAGGTTTATAAATACTCGGACTCACCAAACCTTCTCACAACAGTCAAAAGCCATATGCTTCTTTATGTAGCTGCCTAGCTGTCTAAAATTAAATTTGGTGTTTCTCACAAAGCAGGAGAACATAAGAAGGTAGCAAAGTATGTTCAGGTAGATGTTTCTTCTGTTTGTAATATAATAATAATAATAATAATAATAATAATAATAATAATAATAATAATAATAATAATAATAATAATAAGATATGTTTAAGAAATCACAGTTACAGTTACAATCACACTCCGTTAAACGAAGAAATTTTTAATATATCTGTGCATTTTATATTAGTGCTGAGCAATTAATCAAAATTTTATAAAAAAACAAATCAACATACAGGACAAACATGATATTGATTTGAGGTCATTTTATTCAGCAGTATATATACAAACAAAACAAAAAAGTTACAAAATGCGATCATATATCATGTTTTTAAACAGTTAAACATTTAAAATGTGTTAAACAAAACAATATTCTGCATTTAATCATGTTAAAATACTAGTAATTCTTAAATCTATTAGACTGAATTAAATTTTGCCAGCATTCATTAAAGCTTGTCCAACAGTAAAACATGGGTCAATTCCAAATGTGAACAATTCAAGTTACCTTAAACTATGTTAACAGCATCTAAAATGTTTCATAAGATCTCAAACAGAGCCCTCATCTTCCAGCAGCAGAAAAAAGCCCTCTAATATGATGCTAATATATGGTGTGTCTTAGGAAAAAACAGCAATGCACAACAGCTATCAGAAGGTGGGCGCATCAAAGGGAAGTGTGCATGACTGATGCACTGCCAATGCTACACAAGAGCCACTCATCACTCTTCCTTCATGGGCCTCCTCCTTCAGCCATCATACATCCTCGGCAAGCTTCCTGTTGTTCATTCATCCCCTCTTTTGTTTACATCTGATTATCTACACCAAAGACTCAATCACAAGCAAAGTGAATATGAGGGTGCAGATGAGAGAGGTAATAGAGCACTATAAAGGTGCATACATATAAGCCTTGTTAAGATGTCTGTGCTTGATGTTTATGCTTTAAGCAGCCCTTCTGAAGCAAACTGATATTAAGATTCAGATTGCTTTAAATCTAATTATAACATACAAAGGATTTTGTATTTACAGTTTCCTGTTTCACCATAGGTCCGCTATTTGCTAAAAAATACCTCACTTCATGTGACATGAAAAGTGACTGCCCTTTTGCTGGTTTGGACCTTTTGCAATAAAAGGACCTTGTGTCTTTTATATTTGGTTGTCTGAGGCCTTGAACAAAATGGAGGACTTTCTTGGAACAGATCGTCTTTGTCCGCTTGTGTTTGTTTTACAATATGATGGCTGTGCTTTTGGCAAAGCTTAAAATCCCCATGGTGAAAACACACTTTCTGTAATGACACCTCCGAAGACTCAACAAAAAGGTCCTGTTTATAATACCATAGTTTGCTGGGTGAAATTCAAAGAACAATGGGATGCATATATGCTGCCTGCAGTAATGCCAGTACCCTGATTGAAGTGTGAAGTAAAGTGTTTTGGGTAGGGTCTGAACAGATTCAGGCTGTTTTTGGTCCAATGTTTGACTGGGCTGCTGAAATAAAATATTTCTAACCGTGGTTTTGAGAATCTATTGAGTTCCTCCGCCCGTGTTTTTGTTGTGGAAAAAGAACCCCTTAACCTGTTTTGAAAGTTGTTTTAACAGTGTTAGGGCATATATGTGGTCCACTGTTTAGTTCCTACAGCATGACTTCCTTTTCATACTTATACTTTATGAAATTATTAATTTGTGTTAAATTATTAATTATTAGTTGTGGTAATAATAATAATAATAATAATAATAATAATAATAATAATAATAATAATAATAATAATAATAATAATAATATCATCAGCAGCATCATCAGCAGAAATAGTCAGTAAATATTAAGTCTAAACAAGGATATGTTTCTTTCATAAACTGATGTATATGGTATATACAATGACATGCAAATGTTTGGGTTGAAATTACTGTTACTTGTGAACAGTTGAAGCTGAAATGATCTCCAAAATGTATGAAGGTGAAACATACTTTTCAAAATATTAAACAATATAATTGTATTACTTTGGTTTTGTACAATTTTAGAGTGAAGGATAAAAGGAAAGGAGTAGTAGTATGAGTAGGGGTAGGAGTATGGGAACCCTAGGAGATTTGAGTGCTCAGATTACTTTGACTGAGGTCTCAGACCTTGATTAGCCTGTTAGGATTATGTCTTATTCACAATTGTCATTAAAGGCCAGGTGATGCAAATTCCAAAGCTTTATAAATACCAGACTATAACCTAGCCATGGGTTCCTCTAAGCAGCTGCCAAGCACTCTGATAATTGTATGAAAATGTTTGAGGCTCACAAAGCAGGAGAAGGCTATAATCAGGCTACCAGTTTCTCAATTGAAAATGTAGCTAAGAAATGGCAGTTGAAAGGTCAAGATAAGGAAGACCAAGAGAAGTTTCAGAGACAGGTGCCCATAGGATTGATAAAAAGGCAATTCAAAACCCCTGCTTGACTGTAAAAGACCTTCAGGAATATTTACTAGACTCTGGAATTGTGGTACATTGTTTTACTGTTCAACACAAATATGGCATTCATGGAAGAGTCATCAGAAGAAAACCTTTCCTGTGTCCTCCAAATTTACCACCAAAAGTTTGCAAAAGAACATCTAAATAAGCCAGATGCTGACAATAAAATGTGGCGACAGTGACGAAAGGTATAGTATGCTTGGGGAAAAGGGCACAGAATTTAATAAAATGGACATCCCTCCCACCATTAATCATGGGGGAGGATCAATCATATTTTGGGATTGTGTTGCAGCCAGTGGCACAGGAAACATTTCATACACTTCACTTGGATTCAATGAAATTCCAGCAAATTCTGGAAGCAAATAAAATATAATCTGTACAAAAGCTGAAGATGAAAAGAGGATGGCTTCTACAAATGGTAAAACACACCTCAAAATCCACAACAGACTACTTCAAAATAGACAAACTGAAGGTTTTTACCATGGCCCTCACAGTCCCATGATCTGAACAGTATTGAAATCTGTGGATAGACCTCAAAAAAGCATGACTGAGCAGCAGTGTCACAGAACTGGATGACATCTGCAAGGAAGAATGGATGAAAGTCCATCAAACAAGACTTGAAAAACTTTGCTGGCTATAAAAAGTGTTTTCAAGCTGTGATACTTGCCAAAGGGGGTGCTACTATGTACTAATAACATGCCTAAAGTTTGGACCCATTTTCTTTTTTGTTACTTTGAAAATGTAAACAATGAAAAAATGAAGTTGAAGTACAAAAGGAATGTGTCATTTTTAAGAGAGAGAATGTTTCTGAATATAACTGTTGAGCATAGTATTCCAATACCTAATACATCCTGATTGTTTTGAATGCATTCTGTATTCTGTTACAGTACATAAAAAAGAATTTATTGAGAATACACTTAAGAATTTGCTTAAATATAGGAGTACAAAACTGTTATAAACTTTGCTTAATACACACTTAATACAATCCAATTAATTCTGAATTACTCTAGCAAAATCCAAAGGAACTGTCAGGACATCAGTCCATGAGCTTAATCTTAAGAGAATGTGGGTCATGCAGTAGTACAACAACTCCAAGCATACAAGTTGTTCTACAAAAGAATGTTTAAAGAGTGGACAAGAATGGAATGGCCAAGTCAGGTTCCTAATCTTAATCCAATAGAAATATTGTAAGACCCATTGCAAACACTTCATGGGAGGAAACCCACCAATATAACAAAGCTGAAGCTGATTTGTATGGAGGAACTTAACTGCAAAGCATGAAAAATCCATCATGCTTTGGGGTTGCGATGCAGTAAAAGCAAGAATGTATTCCACAAAATAAAAAAAATAAAAAATAAAATAAAATAAAACAGGTAATCCTGATCAAATATCAAACCATGTATTAAAAGTGTATAGAAAAGAAATATCTATATTAGTCATTTTGAAAAGGTAGTATTTAGAATTTTTAGAATTAATACAGTTAATAATAATTAACACTAATTCTTTCCAAAGACTCTTCTGCTAAAGCATGAGTAGACTGATAAAACAGTGTGATGATCAGTTCTTCATAATAGTGTTACTGAGCTCATCTTAAACATCAGTAGATCTTCTTGAAATGAACAGTCTCGTTTATCTGACCTGTTCATCAGTCACAAGCTTTGTAACAGTTGTCAGAATAAAACAAGTAATAGACTGATTCAATTGAAATGACAGATTTTTATTTAAAACATATTAACAGCAAAGTTATGTGATGAAAAGAACTAACAGTATTAATCAAATTAAGTGTAAATTAAGCAAAGATTTCCCCACATATTCCCATATTTAATTATATTCTTAGTGTATCCTCAATACAATTTTATGTACTGTAACAGAATTCAGAATGCCTTCAGAACATTCAGTATGTATTCGCTATTTGAGTCCTTTGCTCATGTATTTCACATGGCCTCAAAAATGTTGTTATACCAATACAAATTGAAATTATACATAATAAACAAAATATTTGCAAAACATGACTGGTTTCTACACATATATGCTGCTGCAAAAACACAAATAGTACAACAGTACTACCCGTAGAAAATTAAGCTGGTTAAGCACATTCTTGCATGACTGATTGCACAATGGAAAGAAACCATGGAGTAATGAAATAAGTCTTTGCCTGGAAGTATCTAATTAGGAACTGTATCTAATTACTTACAAGGAGCTAATCTAAGAAAATCTGACTGACAGCAGCTATGGACATAGTTCTACTGAATCTTTTTTTTCTGTTCTGTGTATATAATTCTGTTCCATTGAAACAAAGTTAAGTTGTATTATCTGTTGTTCAAATTATTCAGTCACATAGAAAAGCTCTAATTAAAAGCTGTGATCATCCTAATGTTTTCTTGCATGACACATTTTTATAAATCAAAAATAATTAATAAACACCATAATGCCTTATTTTTATTCTGATAATGTTCAGAGCTTTGGATGGTGTGTTTTCTTAAGAGTAGTATGTGTAAGGCTCTGCCTTCTCAGTCACATGGTTATGTTTGTCGCTACTGATACACTTAATTTGAGGCTCTGGGAATCAATGGATGAAATCTTGGTAACGCTATAGCCCTCCAAAGTTCAAAATCCATGAATTTTTTACAGGAAAACTGTGTAATTTTAAAGGAAACAATGTAGGTGAACCTGATGCCATTCTACAGAAGAAAAGTACTGTACTTTCCTTGTCAAACTAATTGTGCTGTAGACATGGCACATTCCTAATTCAGAAGGCCATAGTTTGACACCAGTTATTGAGATACGAATGGGAACACATTGTAATCCATGAAATGTTTTGCAACATTCAAACATTACTTTTTATGATAGCAAGGTAAAGACATTTTAAGTATAATATAATCACTTGTTTTATGATTAGACCTGATTTGATTAAGTTCATAAACATATTCAAATGCATTATACAATATGAGTCATGTTACTGTGAACAATTCTTCTAATATACTCTTTGTCTATGAATTCTAGTATTAACACTGATGGCTCACTTGTATAAATGACTCTACAGCTGATTTATGTTCTCATTTGTCTAATTTAACCATATGTGTTTACAGTTTATAGACTAGTGATGCGAAACATTGCTCCTCTCCCATAACACCAGAACATGGCCAAGCAGAATGGAAACAGGAAACACTGTGGTTATGTCACTGCTGAACAAGAAAGGCGTTTCTTCATTATGCTGGCCTGCTCTTATTTTTGATACTTAACCAGGAAATTGAATAGCAAACATCTGAAAACATATTGCAACACTGCCACGGGCGGTTCCCTGCGCACCCCAAATAAAAAACAACAGAGAGCACCTTTAATTATTTTGCGTCTCCCAATAACAACTTTAATTGGCTTGCTGAGGCGACCAGGGACCACAGGGACAGAGTGTATGTTCAGTAGGGACTTAAAGGCAACCGATGCTGTTCCCTAATGGCTCTTCTCACTGGTAGTGGAGTTCACAGGCCACTAATGACTCAGTTGTCACCACTCTCGTTATCGTAGGGGCCGACCCCAGCAGGCCACCGCCAGGGACAGGCTTAATTGGGAAACGGGGTGTGGCTACAATTAGACTCGATGGCGGTCACTGTTGCATGGATGAGCAGACTTGATAATAGACTCCCAGAAGACCGCATTAATCTACAGTTTCAAACCTGTAAATTGAACACCCTGGTCCACAGGCCTCTCTGGGTGCTGCCAGCATCCTGGGCTCTATGCTGGATGTGCATGGGAGTTGTTTGTATAGGGCACAACATTTCTTAGCCTTTTTACACCTGGCATTAGCATTTGTTTTCAGTGATCATATCACATTCGGATTTCACTATAAAATCCAGGTTTAAACACCACCATAATACATTAGATTATCACTAAACCATATTTGAGGTTGGACAGAGATACATTTTGTCCATATATTGAACAAATGTAAACTGAATTTCTGCTTCCACAAACAAGCAAGGGGAAAACATCTGTTAAAAAAAGTTAATACCTGTGATTATTGTTGTGGATCTTGGCTTCTCTCTGCCTCTTGTTGTCTCTATCCACCTCTCTCTTGTTCTCAGTGTGTGGAGGTATTTGTGGGTATTGTACTCATACATTTTTATTGCCAGGTGTAAACATGCTTTCTGCTTCCTTTTGAGCTTAAGAAGTTTTGGTCACAACATGAACAAAATACCTCACTGAGTTTTTATTAGAAGATATTGCAGTTGCATGTCTTGTAGTACATTAAAATATTTTGGTGACCTTATTATTTATTTATTTAATTGGGATCATGTAATGGCTTTATTTATCCAAAGACACAGACCAGAGATGTGGATATTAATATTTACTGCTTAACTTGACAAAATCAGACTTACTTATTACTTATTACTTATTACTTTTTCTTTTTTTACTTTAAGTACATTTTGGTGTGTGTACTTTTATACCTTAAAATAACAACCATACGTACTTCAACTTTTACCAACGTTTTTAAACTTTCATATTTTGGCCAACTCAGCATGCTGCCAAAAATGATCTTTATCTATAAAGACATGGGTTGTAATGCCTGACATTTTAGACTACACAGAGAATGATAATTCTCTGTTAAATTGATTACAGATTACAAAGTAATTAACTACCCAGCTAATGATGAACATTTGCTAATTTGAATGATGATCTCCAAATATACAGTGTATATTATTTATTTTTCTAGCTGCTCTTGTAAAAAATATATTTGTAACTATAACATGTTTTAGCTATGAATGGGCTTATGAATTATCTTACTTTATTAGTTTATTTATATTGTTTATATGAATTAATCTCCTACTACTTTGTTGGTATTAAATACTTGAGTTGAATTTGAAGTTAAGGACTTCAGACTGAGTTAGATTGTGGACTTGAATCTTAACTTCTATTACTTATTACTTGCAACTTAGTGACTTGTTCCCACAGTGCTCCTCCTATTCCTACTTGCACAAAGGATCAAATGCCAGTCCTGCTGCTAGGTTAATGCTGATATGGCATATCCTGTTTTCCTTGTTTAAAGTCCTGTGTCCTGATATCTCCTCTATGCTCTTGAGATTGTGGGACACAGCAAACCTTCTTGCAACAACATGTATGGATGTGCCAACCTGGAGGAGCTGGACTATGTCATGCTTCCACTAGTGACAAGAACACTACACTGTAAAATGAACAGTGTGAAATAACTTGTAAACTTGTGAAGTAACTTGCTGACAGCCATTTTTCTACATTTCCCATTACGCATGCCATAGATTTAATCACAGCACCTATAAAATACTGTATTTTTATTACACAAAAATCCCAGTATTGTAATTGTATTGTACACAGTAACCCTCACAGTAAGAAGGTTGTGTAATTTATGCCACAGCAAATATTAGACTCCTTATGGATGGATCTCTCTCTCTCTCACACACACACACACACACACACACACACACACACACACACACACACACACACACACACACACAAAACTGATTAAAACCTCATTATAAATAGCTCATTTTGATCAATGTTATGATGCTACATGGCTGTTAACAGAGCAGTATGTAAACACAGAAGGACAGCAGAGCTGAAAAACACCAGCTTCACTTCATTATTACTCATTATAATCTGTATAAATTCCAATGCCACTTATTACACTTGGTAATAGTTTACTATCTCTTCACAGACAGTTTGTTTACTAGCTGAGAGATAAAGCTGTAAAAGGCTTGATTAGTGACGTTAGTGCAGCTCTGTCCATATATTTAAATATGTTAAAAAAGAGTTGTTTGTGAGGTGTCTAAACTTTTTAACATGAGTGTAGGAGCATGTTGTAGTTCTATAAAGACTGACTATAACTGAGTGACTATGACTGACTCTAATTATAGAATCCATCATTCTGCCACAGAACCACCCCTAAGCAGGTATAAATCAGGTGGTGGGTCATGCTAGGCCTGTTAATCAATAAAAAATATAAACAATTTGCTATGATTAATTGTGATTAATTGATCAACAGCTGTAATATATTTATAGTAAATATGATGCAGCATGTATATCTATATGTGGGTTTTATAATTAAATCTCTGGACTGGGTCTTGGGCTGTAGAACATCACCACAGTGCAATAGTTCAACAGTTCAATTCATATATGTCAGACAAATGCAGAAAGATGTTTTTGCCACTTAGTGGGAGTATGTTATCTCACTAACAGTGTATATGTGTGAGCTGGGCCAATTAATATTGTGTAATTAAAAGGGAGAGTTTTGCCGCAAAGCATATCATCCAGTAGCCATTTTGGCAGATCTTGTCACAGTGATGGCAAATGTGTGGACATGTCTGTCAAGATGCACAAGCAGCTAATTCTGCTCTTCATAGCCTGAGGCCAGCAAATAAACAACATGCTTTCTGTCAGATGAAAATGTAACATAGGAAGAGTTTGATAACAGTGGTTTTCACTGTATTTACAAAATGAAAACAAAAACACTTTGGAATCAGAAGTAACTTAGAATCATCCTAAATAATGTGAAATCTACATTAAACATTAAAATGTTTTTAATGAAAAGAAGGAGGCATAAATACAGGAGTCCTCTTCAAAATAGGAATGTGATAGAGATAGAGATGTAAAAGAGAGAAAATAGAGATGTTTCTGTCTGTACACTGCATCCGGAAGGTATTCACAGTGCTTCACTTTATCAATTTTTTTTATGTTACAGCCTTATTCCAAAATGGATTAAATTAATTTTCTCCCTCACAATACACACAATAGCTCATGATAACAAATTGGGAAAGGCATGTTTGAAATCTTTACAAATGTATTTAAATAAAACACAAAAATATAATATAATCACAGCTTTTGCTCAATATATTGTTGAAGCAATTCTGGTAGCGATTACAGCCTTGAGTTTTTTTTTACTATGTCAATGGTACAAGCTTGGTACACCTGTTTCTGGGAAGGTTCTCCCATCCTTCTTTGCAGAACATCTCAAGCTCCATCAGATTGGATGGGGAGTGTCAGTGCATATTTTTAGCTCCTGTGATTTTCAATCAGGGTCAAGCTAGGCTGGATGGGTCACTCAAGGATATACACAGGGTTGTCCCACGCAACTACTTTGTTATCTTGTCTATGTGCTTAGGGTTGTTGTCCTGTTGCAAGATAAACTTTCTTTCCAGTCTGTAACATAACAAAATGTGCAAAAAGTGAAGCGCTGTGAATACTTTCTGGATGCAATGTATATCTCAAACTATAACTCTATGGAATCCAAGGTAGATACTCTCTGATAATGTCAGATTGTCATAGCTGGAGTTTCTTTTCTCTGGATTTGGACCACTTTGATACTCTGAAAATATGGAGCATTTTCAAGATGACACTTTTTAATGATGCCACATTTTGAGTACTGCAGAGCCCAAACCATTTATTGGATAATGGCAATCCTGCATTAATTGTAGGGACAATTATATATAGACCCATTCATCTTCATTTTCATTACTAAGAGTTGCTATCTAGTAAGTAATAACTAACTAGTAGTAATTTTACCTGTTCCCAATTCTTAAATGTTTTGTGATTTTTCACTTGCCAATTAAATGTTTAGAGATAAAATCCTATTAAATTAAATCGATAGATTATGCAATTAATATACTCAAATAATTGTTTTATTTGTTGCAATAGTTTTTCCTATTCCAGTGTGATTTGTGTTTTGCCTTTTCATTAGCTCATTTTAATAAATGCTTCTGCTTCATTTTAAATAGAATTTTAATTGTATAAACTAAATGTAACTTTACTTGTTTAACTTTTGATCATTAAATGTAATAAAACATAGAACAAATAAATATAGGATTCATTAGGGAAATATAGGATTATTTTCTTTTATTATTATCTAATTTTTTATTATTTTATTATTCTTTATTATCTTTTACTTATTTTTCATCCTCCTGCACACAGTTTGGTTTAGCTTTACAGTGTAGCATTGTTTTTACAGATGTAATGTCCCTTTATCAGGTAAACATATATCAGGTAATTTTTAGTTCAATTCCTTGCCTTTATTCTCATATTATTTTACAGACGCAAGTGATAGATATATTCAAAACGTTGGGCATTTTCAAATCACACTTCTAGTTCCATTTAAAAACAGGTCTTTTAAATTTAAATGGCTTTGCCTTGTTAATTATGATTCTAGGACTTTATTTCATTTTTCATTACTTAGAACTCTTCTCCCAACAGGATTAATAATAAGCTCTACACTTGTCCATGAATACATACTTCCACAAAGGGTTTTTTATCAGTTACACAGAAAACAAAGCTGCCAATTCTAGTCATCAGTATCTACCTACACTGCACATAATAATGAAAAATGAACCTTTCACATCAAGAAACACAGTATATGTCAAATTACCCTTGCAAAGATGATTAATTCAATAAAAATCTGTATTAACTGTCAAATGAGCTTTTTAGCCTAAATACATAAACTATTTATCTAAAATTAGTCCATAATAGTCCAAAATATGTCCATCTAAAAGAGATTACAGAAAAGAGCCTGGCAATTAAATTCTTGAACACAAAGTGAAAGAAAAAATGTCAGAATAAATATCAGAATTATAAATTTTAAATGTATTTAACTGTAGTACACACATGATAGTACATGCTTAAAAGGAACTTTTCTGAATGTGTATGGAAATAAATTAGGTTTCACTTTATATTTTCATTTGGAGGTTTAGATTGTGACCAAAGCAAGGTTTTAATATGACCTCAGAAATCTGTCCCAACTGCTGTCAAAACAAGATGACCAAAAGCCTCTTTAGGTGTTTAAATACATAAAAGGTCAGTGTTTCATTTCAAACTACATTAATTTTTGTCCACTCTCCCTTGTTATAATGTCTGAGATAGGCAAAGAGCTGCAAACTGCTCAAATAAATTAGCATGTGAGAAAATGGCATCATGTTCTGTGCTTACATGGGGAGGGGCTATCACTTTGAGGCGGAGCTAGTGAAAGGAGGTTTACTATAGTTACCTAAAATCCTGATTAACAAAGGCTTGGTAGAAAAGACTGGAGTATTTCCTACAGTGACTATGATCAGAAGTCTGTAATTGATTTCTTAATGAAAACTATGCCATGTATGTGTCCTGAATGATTGTTAATTTATTATGGATTGACTTTACAGGGTGTTCTTTGTTCCTCTCATGTTCTTACTGTTTTTACTGTTTGAATTTCAGCAGCTAAGCAGCATCAAACCTGCTGTTATCCTCAAGTGTAACAACAATGGTATTATCCACACTCTCACAGACACAGCCACATCAAACACACACATACACACACCACACATACAGCCATCTGTCGTGTCTGTCAGAGGACCTGACAGTCTTACCGAATATCACAGAAGCTGCTGTGTGATGTCACACAAGAAAAAAGCTTCCAAAGCAATCTTCCTCCTTTCTCACTTGAGCAGTGTTGTATTGACTGAGTGTATCCTAATTTTATGGGAGACTGTGAATACTGATATATTAACATAAAATCATTGCACAGTGCTTGAAGTGGGAAAAGATAACAGTTCTCCTTTATTCACATGTTGGTGTGTGCATCAGCAAATCAAGTATTGCATTATTGCATATTGCATTATGAATTCCTAATAGGGCTGTATAATGGCTGAGCAAACATGGCAATGCAATACAATAATCATAATAAAGAGGTCATAGTATTGAACACACACATCATCAGGCTAAAGGTAAAATATACTTTCTATGCAGTCAGAACAGTATGATCTGATGACTTGGGTTTAAAAACACAAGTGATGTTAAAAGTGACATTAAAATATTATAGAAATAAATAAAAAATACACTATATTGGCATTTTACTGTGTCAGTGATAGTAGTAACACATAAAAAATAGTAGTAAAAAATAACAGTTTGCACAATGTTTCTTATGACCGTTAATCGGTTTGTTTAGTTTTGCACAAGATGTATGAGCATAATTCCGCTAACAAGTACTGGATTATACACAAATACATACATACAGTTGTTAACACTGATGATGTATGAGTAAATTATGCATGCATAAATACAAAAAAAAAACAAAGGTGTGTTTTATAGTGCCTGACATTTGCTATGTTAGCCCTGAGTTAAGGACTCATGTTGATGCTCCACTGACCTCTGTGATCAAAAACGTATTATCCGGTTGATCAGCTTAGTTTTTTTCTTTTAGCTTGACCAGGCTGGTACACCAGCTTGACCAGCAAAGCATAACCAAATTCAAATGCAGCATACACTATGCTGGATAACAAGCTAGTTTACTAATATATGGTATGTTTTTCCTGAATACCAACCACTTTGACCATCAAAGACCAGCTTAAACCACATGAAACCAGCTACCAGTTAAAGATGATATTGAGATGGATTTTTCAGTAGGGTGGTAATAATGAGAAAAGTATCTTTTTTTTGTGAAGCGGGCACAACAGCACGTTCAAGACCTTTACAAACCCAAGTCATATTCATATAAAATCCTGTAATATTTGTCTGCTGCAACAGTGCAAGAAATGCTTCTTTCACTTCCATCTTTACCATGTGCTCTATAGAATTGGCTCATGCTCATAAATTACACTTCCCATTTCTCACATAAAACTACAGTTATTTAACTGTTACTCATGTTTGCATACATCCCTATTGTTTCAATATGTTTTTTCACATTGTAATTGTTAAGCATGGACAAAACAGGTTTCAATATGGCTTCTATTATTTTAGTACATACACATTAGTACAAGCTTCCATTCCTTAGCATTTTAAGCTACATCAGCCACATTACTTCAGTGCAAAGGGGAAATTATATAGGCATAAGTTTCTTTCCTTGAAACCCATTAACACATTGCCAGGGCTGTGTAGTGCAAGCAGGCAGCACTTCAGTATGAACATGCTGCCTGTTACAAACATCTGCAAATCTGAATAGAGTGTCTCTCTGAAGACATCACTAAACCAGAGGATTTTTCAGGAGGTGAATGTACAAATAAATGTACTGGCACCATTTGGCCCAGCTCTCCTTGACCCCACTCTACGTGTCCATGCCGCCCTTCCCTCCCAAAAGCACCAGAGCCTCCTGGCACATACAATATATAATATGTTGCCAGTTAATTGCAAATCATCTGTGATGTACACGACTGCCTCACTAATTGCCGCTGGAAGCTGTGCTCATTAGCTCATCTCATCTGGCTCGGTACACAAGCTAAACAACCTGCAAACGATCCAGCAATTACTGTTATTTTACCACTCTGACGCCAGGCATGCATGAAAATAGCTGTGGTAAATAACAAAAGACATTTGGCTGCAAAATGTCTAAAAATGTTTCACCACGAAAAGAGGCTCATTAAGGAGCATTTGTGTGTTGTTTTTTTCCCCTCTCCCCTTAAAATCACACAGCAGGGCACTCCTAGAGGGGCACACTGAGGTTTTCTTAAGGGAAGCAGCACGCCCACAGATCATTTATTGACCAAACTGAGTTTTTTTGTTTACCAATAAAGTGGTGCTACACTGACGATGTGTGGGTAACATACATCTTGTATGTGACAGCCCATATCTCAACAACACAAGAGGAGGCTCTTATAGCAATGCTAGTGGAAATGTGCATGTGGTGTGTGTGTGTGTGTGTGTGTGTGTGTTTGTGTGTGTGTGTGTGTGTGTGTGTGTGTGTGTGTGTGTGTGTGTGTGTGTGTGTGTGTGTGTATGTGTAAGAGAGAGAGAGAGAGAGAGAGAGAGAGAGAAATGTTTTTCAGTTACATTAAGTGTTTTTTCTGTCGTTCTCACATAGGGGTGTACTCTCACATACGCATACTTTCAGACTCTTCCAGATGCCCATACATTTATTCATGTGTATGAAAACACACAGCCCATGGAGAAATATTCATTTGCAGTAGTAGAATGTGTTCACACACTCATTTGTAGCAAGCAACTCTGGATCTCAGCACAGGTTGCACTACATCTCTGCTATGTATCTAACTTTTTTTCCAGCAGTTGTTTGAATCCCATAGAAATGTGAGGAGCCTGCTTGGCTGTATAAATATCAAGGAATCTGAGAGCACCCAGTACCCAGTCAGCACACCTGTGTTTCTGAATGTTAGTTGGCTCCATGCTTTGGCTTGAGCGTTGATGCTAAAAATGCACAAAGCAGAAAAGGATTTTGACTAATTTCAGCATGTGCATAACTGTGTTCTTTGCAGAGGATGTGTTAATTGCATAGACTACATAAAATATTTATCTCATAGCTCGAATGTAATAGCTGTAAATGCTGTATAAAGTTACAAAAAATAAAAACAGTGCTACAGACTTTAAACATAATCTATCACTGCCGTAATGTGTTCTCAGTGGAAAAATGGAAGGCTGTCCAATGCATAGGCCAGACATAAAAAAGAAAATAGCTTCGTAGGTGAAGTAATTTGTATTTATTTTTTGATTTCTGTAAAGATGCTCTGTGACATCAGTTGTGAAGAGTGTTATACAAGTAAAATGTAATTTGATTCCACAGAGAGTAACATGGCCAACCCTCTTCCTAAGTGTGTGATATCTTTGGAGCAGTTTTCTCCATTTGAATCTACATTAAAAAAATTATATTTGTAAATTAAACATGCAATGCTTTTTGATTTTACACTACCCTAAGCAAAACAGATTCTGTAGAAGTATTGAATGCAAAAGTATTGAATACGTATGCAATTTAATCAAGATATTCTTTACACTCATATTAAAAAAATTTTTTACAGTGTAAGTACAGTGTCAGTAATCTTAGTGCTTAGAGTCCTGGAGGACATTAAGAACAGTGTGGTGACAAGTTTATTTGTTTACAAATGAGGATTACTGGTAGATTTACAACAGTTTTTGTGATATCTGGCACTAGCACTCTTTTTCCTTACTTACACATAACATGACATCACAGTGTAGTTGAAGTAAAAGATTGTTTCTCACCACTAAAACACTTTAATTAAGGATTCATTTTCTGTACTTACATGGAAAACAGTGACTGTGGGGCTCATCTTGAAAGTTAACCTGAATTGTTACTTGTATTATTATACAATTTTGACACAAGACCTTATTCTGACAGTGTTTCCATAGTTTAGTTAGTTTAATTTAGTTCTAAGTTTTGAATGATGTCTTCAAAAACAATTCAGAACAGATAATCTGATGATTCTTGACTTATGTTTATTATATAATCTAAAAAAAATACATCAATAAATGTTAGTCACAGTACAATTAGCAGAAGCTTTAGGTTAAACCTATAAATAGTAAGAAATGTTACAAGCAGTTCATTTTAAAATTCTGTAGTTTTAAAGAAATATTTAAGACTTCTATCTGAATTTGGGAACAAAAGTGAGATCATGCCAATTCCAGCACCAATCATTCAAGAACAATTCAGCCAAAAGCAGCAAAGCAAAATTACAGTTCTTCTCTTTCAAAGGCCTCATTGTGTTTTAAATATTGACATGCTTTAAAATTAGCAGTAACATATTTTCTCTCACTGAATCTCAAGAAATATCTAGCCAACTGCAATTTAGTGAACAAAATTCACTAATACTACTGGTGGGAATACAAGATGGCCGAACCAATGTCCGACATGAACAACTTACACTATGCATGAAATTACTCTTTACTAACCCATGGTTTACTACAGGACTCTGATGTAATATCTTCCTGACCTCAGCTGTTGTTCATCATTATTTGGATTATATGCTCAAACAGTTCAATACTAATCTTACACTTAATTGTTAAAAGCATGTAATTGCTTTTTAATATCTTATTTCTTTGATTTCCTTGACATTGATATTTTTCTAAAGAATTGTGCAGTGTTTTTGTCTTGCTGTCCATTATTGTACTTTTTTTTTTTTTTTTGTAACTGAGGTGTCTTTGGTGATCTGAGCTAAATTTAGTATTTTATAGTATCTAAGCTTAAAGGTACTGTTTACTGTTGCTGGAATGCCAGCTTCACAGCTTACTGCACAGTTTACTGATTTCCTCTAACTGAAGTATTTTCAGGGCCTGGAGGAGCTGTTTCGTTGAAGCTGTTTGGAGCACCAGTATTCTCTTCTAATAACATTGTCAAGTTGTATCTAAAGAGCAATCTTTTTCAAACACCAGGGGTAACATATTACTGAAGTTCCACAACATTCAGTACTTCAGTACTTTTTTTGACACTGCAATTTATCAAACATGTGATTCATAACATTGCTGAAACCTTATTGGTGCTACATAAAACATTTTTGTAAAAGGGAGACTTGTCCATCACAGAGAATAAGCATTTAATCAAGTATTCAATTCATTATTATTTGAGTTGTTATGTACAAAAGACCTGTTCATTCATTGTTTCTTACATCAAGGGTATTAAAAAGAGCTTGTCCTGCTTTTGTTGGAGTCTCTATTGTCAATGGAAGGTCCCCTACATTTTGGAACATTGCTGTCAGGATTTGATTGCATTCAGCAACAACTGCATTAGTGAGGTCAGGATTTTGGATGATTACCACCTCATTTCACCCCCAACTCATTCCAGAATTATTGGATGGAGCACCATTATTCTAGAGAACACAGTTCCACTGCTCCACACCTTAATGTTGGGGGACTTCCTACTCCTCTTGCCCACATATGGCATTAAAAATGGTGCCCATAGGTTTTTCTCCCCAAGAGAGTTTGAGAATGTGCATTCTGTGCTAGCAATGCATAGCACCCCAAAGTAAATGAATGCATTTATTAGAAGGGATGTCTGCAAATATTTATACACAGAGGTTATACAGAAGCATGATACTTACTAACGAGCCATTGAAGATTCCCCAGTGTAGCATCTGTTGTAGTTTATAGATGATTTATTATATTACATTATTTATTTATTTTATGAATCAATGTGAATCCACCCTTTGTATATACAATCACAATTCTGGTATGCTGACAACCCTCACAACTCTACAAACTAAAGGGCTAGTATATATAGTCTTAACATGTATTCTGTCTTTTATCTCTTATTGCTCATGCAGTATAATGCTTTGTTTTTGTCGCATTACATTTTGTATCACATTAGATGAGGTTTGTTTGGTTTCATTTAGAGCTAAAGAAACCTCCCTGGCTGGAAGTGTCATGGACAGTTGAAAAAAAAACAAACTCTTGTAATGCATTCAGACACAATGCAGCTCTGCTTCCTGTCCTTCATGCTTCTCTTTCTTCTCACTACCTCTTTCACACCACTCTGTTTTACATACACACACACACACACACACACACACACACACACACACACACACACACACACACACACACACACATTCATTTTAATGTGTTTACGGAATGTAAAGCCATTCATTTTCAAAATCCTGCCTTGAAATCATTATCTCTCATTGTGACACGTGAAGGAGGGGAGAGATTTGTGTGTGTATGTGTGTGCGTGTGGGGGCGTACAACAGGCTCCTCTGCACAATCCTCTAAGAGGTAGAATGAAAGAGAATGGGTATGCTGAAATTAATAATAAAAAAAAAAACAAAAAAAAAATGCAGAGACTCCAGAGGAGGGGAGGAGAGGCCATTAGTGTAGGCATGATTGGCAGATAGAAGGACACTCTGTACTGCAGACCAGGGTAATTATTGTAGGTGTCTCACTGTGTGTGTGTGTGTGTGTGTGTGTGTGTGTGTGTGTGTGTGTGTGTGTGTGTGTGTGTGTGTGTGTGTGTGTGTATTTGTGTGTGTGTGTGTGTGTTTTTGTGGGGGGTTTTTTGTGTGTGTGTGTGTGTGTGTGTGTGTGTGTGTGTGTGTGTGTGTGTGTGTGTGTGTGTGTGAATGATGAAGAATGAAAGAAAAAAAGAATGGTGAGAGAGAGACAGAGAATGAGTGAGGGATAAAGATCAAAAAGTAGACAAAGATGGTTGTAGAGAAAAAAGCAGATGATAAAATTCAAAAAATGGTCAGTAGTTTAAACATGATGGAAGAGACCATCCAATCCATGAGCATCTAGGATGACCACGATGAGGTTTTTTGTCTGTGTGTGTGTTTGTGGGAGTTTTGTACTAGTAGAGATATCTGAATTTTTTGCCTTGAGTCCATTTTCCAAAGGATCTCACCCATTCTTTGTTCCCATTCAGTATGAAATACAATTTTCTCTGCCTGTGCACAAATCATTTTTTGTTTCAAGCACTTTCTTAAGCTTTCGATAAAATTCTCATTGATCCCCTGGGGATAACTCTTTTCATATTTTTGCTCACCCACTGTTAACATTTCCCTAAGGGAGGCACATTATTTTCTGAAGTACAGTGAGAACAAACTTAAGTTCATTGATTGACCATTTAAAAAACGAATTCCTTCCACCTGTGTGAGGCTTTAAGTCATAAAATCCTCAACCAAGCACAATAACTAGCCGTCATTTAATGCCTGGGTCCAGGCAGGCCTGCTCTGAAAACCTCTTCCTGTGATGGTGACAGTGTGTCTGGTGTGGTTCTAGAGCCAGGCTTCATTGTTCACATATGGTCCTGACGCCTGTCCCACTGGCATATAAATGACAGCTAGATATAATGTCAGTGTGTATCATTCCTGACACATTTTCACTGCAGCCCTTTTTACCATCCATTATAATCTGTCCAATGGGGTGGAGAGCTGAGGTACATTGAAATAATGAAGTGAAACTTATAATGATTATTGTAAGTTTGCTTTATATATTTGCTAAATTATGCATTTATTTGGAATAACTAATACATTCTATAAAATGAACAAAGGGTAAGAACAACATCAAATGTAATCAGAAGTAAGCAGAGGATGCAAGGAAAGGAGAAGAACTAGCTTAGCAGGTTTGGACAACAGCACAGCAAGCAGAATCATTTTTGCTAGTGTGCAGATAAATGTTGCTATTGCAGCTGAGGGATATTTCTTCCTGGATTGCATTAAAATATAGATTGTACAAATCTTTAATACAAAATGAACAGGAAGGGAGATAACAAGGGATTTTATAATGCAACTGAGACTCATTTCACTACTAAAAGTACTACTAATAGAGGTGTAGTGTAGACTATGAACTGTATATTTGTATACCTCATGTCTTATACTGTGATTAGATTGCAGGGAAGAGGTAAAGAAGCCTGCAATAAACAAAATCTGTACGTGAATATGGTGTATACTCCAAGGTGTAAGTATAGTAGTATGATATACAATGTATAGTATAAACTGTAGTACTATAGTAGTGTAGTGTACACTATAGAGCTCCATCACAGAGTCTTCTATGTTTCTCTTGTTTCTAATCCACAGTCCTTGTAGTCTTGCTGAGAGTAAGCTAGCCAAGACAAAGTGTTAGCTGTAGAAGCTCAGGTTTGAGCCTCCATCTCAAGCTTTCCCACCTTTCACCAGTGCCACCAGGGGAATCTCTCCGAACAAATACAGAACATATTGTAGCGGGGGCTCGTTGTGGAGTTAATTAATGGAGCAGACGCTAAAGAAACTCAGAGCACACCGAGTCCCAATTATCGAGGGAGCAGCCAGGAGCTGATTTGCCATTTGTTATATTAAGTATTTCGGATTAGCCGAGTCCAGGTGTAATTAAAAATTGTGCCACTTGCACCCACAACATGTGGAAACTTGCTAATTCCCAACTTTTCCCCATTCCCTTGTGACTTAACAGATGGCAGGAGAATAGAGGAGTGGATATGCTAAAAAAGAAAAAAAATACACGTTACTGTTGAATGAAGCGTACCTTAATAAATTAGAATTTGGCAACGAGATAGACGACAGGGCAATGAATGAAAGTCTGCGGGTATTTTTTTCTTCTGATGAATCCTGTCAGCCTTATAAAGGTTTAGTCAGTAGTTTACCTAATTACTCTTTCAGTCTATTCAACTAAATACTGTGAGCATGTGGGATCTTTTTGGTGGTGTTCCTAAAAAACATTTGGGAGCTTCATCTTGGGAATCCTTCACCAACCCGTGTGTGTGTGTGTGTGTGTGTGTGTGTGTGTGTGTGTGTGTGTGTGTGTGTGGTTGTGTGTGTGTGTGTGTGTGTGTGTGTGTGTATTTGTCTATCCAAAGGTCCAGGCTGTGGCATTGGTAAAAAGCTGGATTTATTTGTGCCTGTGTGTGTGTGCTCAGTAACATTGAGTCTCAGTGGGAATCAGGAGGTTTGACATGGAAGACTTCAGTCACAGGTCATTTAGCACAGTGGGCTTTCTGATTCACCACAGCACACATGCACATGCGCGCGCACACACACACACACACACACACACACACACACACACACACACACACACACACACACACACACAAGCATATGTACACCAATCTCCCCTTTTACAACATTTGCATGCTGTTTGAAAGCACTTCTGATGGAATTTGAGGATTGGGAGGTTGTGAGTAGGCACACACACTACTGAAAGGCCTCTCTGGTTCTGAACTGTTTGCTGTGATTTGAATAAATTAACAAAGTTCCAGGCTGAACATTCACCACATGACTGCATTAAAGCAGCATTATGTGAGAATTTATATTTCTTGCTCCTTTACTCCCCCTACAGCCAGGAAGTGTAATTTGCACTTAGACCCACCACTAAAGGTAGACCCTTTTCCCATGCATGTCTGGACAAGCAGAAGATACAGAAGCATGTAAACTGTCACAGTAGAGTACTGTTAAAATATTTTTTACATAAACGATTCACGTTACACAGCATTACACAATTCTCACAAGTGTTCTCCTGCTCACTTCACCAAAGTAACACAGAGCATATGGATGGCGGTGTGCTATAAGTGCAGAGTGGCAAATTTAGAGATGCTATTCTCCCTGTTAGAGGTTAGTGCTGCTGTTATTTTAAGGTAAATTGCTACATAATGTAGCTTTAAATGTTTAGTAGTCTTCTGTTGTCTTTTAGCAGCATCTGAGACACCTTGATGAGACGATGGAGACGACGCAAAACAAGCTGTGTTGTTTCTCTAATGTGGACAAACAACTGTCCATCAAATCACAGTTTGTTTCAGAGTGCTCAGACAACTGTTTAAAACATGCAAATGAGACGCGGCAACTGTGAACGTGTCATCAGAGTGAGTGCGACAAACAATGGCGTAAAAGAAAAAAAAGAAAAAGGAAAAAAAAAAGAAATACTACTGCCAAAGCCCGGGAACTGAGGATATCTGTGGAAAGACGGACCTTTGCCGAGTGTGCGTGTGTGTGTGTGTGTGTGTGTGTGTGTAATCATCATCCCACGTCTCTGTGACCTTGCAGACAGTAGTCTTGCTCAGTGAACGCAGAGGATGTTGTGCCACGTTGCCATGGTGATGGTCCATCTGCCATACAATACAAGACTTATGCCTTTAACTCGGAGTCTGTAACAATCATCATTATCTGTAAACATCTCTATCATTAAAAAAACACACCTTCAAGACCGCAGAGGAAATGCTACCCACATGAAGGGGAACTGAGTCTATGTCTGGGTGTGTTTGCATGTTTGTGTAAGTGTGTGTGTGCACTGATGTTTGGCCAGTTACGTTGGACTTGAGGCAAAACAGAAAGCAGAAAGTGTTACATGAGCCATCGATCCATAGTTCCACCAGCCTGGCGAGACGAGAGCCTCCTGTTCACCCTGTATCCACCAGCGCCTTTTCCAAGTTGGCCCAAGCTCACATTCTACTCCAGTGTGCGGCACCCTCTTCTTTCCCCCTGCACCCTCCCTGCAGCCCCCTTCTTTCCTTCTTTATTTTGCCCCCCTCATAGCAGCCAGCATCTTCCTTTGGTCTCTCTCTCTTTTTAACACCCCATATTCCCTGCCCTACAGCTACTGGCACTGTGGTTAGCGGCTGGGCGATATAAAGGGAGTAAGAAAGACAATGACTAAATCCCGTCTCGCAGTGCAAAAAGGGAGAAAGATAAGAGGGATTCACCAACATTTGGGTGAAAACCAGTCCCTTCCTTATATCCTAAAGAGTATATACTTTGCAGTTGCATGAAATTATGCGGTTTCATGAGGCCTGTTGGGGATCAAGAGGTTAACTGTAGAGTGTGCTGAACTGGCATTGTTAAAGCTTGTCCTCTGGGTTACACGCTTTCCTTTTTCGTACTATTTGCCACAAACTCATGAACAGGCAGAGTGTGCTGATGGGGTGCTGTTTGGTTTTGCAGACACCCCCTGTATATCATATTTAATTCATAAACGCCTCTATTCCAGTCATATTAACAACACAAGGTATTAGTAAGCACTACCACAAACAAGTCAGATTAATGAGAGAAAAATATTTTGATGATACATTAATGTGTCAAGAGATACGGTTTCAAAAAGATTTTTTGTTTAATTAGTTTGGGGTTTTTTTTTGCTCGCAGCAGACTGGTATGTGTGTGTGTGTGTGTGTGTGTGTGTGTGTGTGTGTGTAGGGGGGGAGGGGGGGGGTGACATAGGCCGTACAGTCGAAGCCCACCGCGCCAATCTTAGTTTAGCACTGCCATCTACAGGAGCTAGCAGACACGGTTCACCTGCTGCGAAGCTGATCTCAGATTAAATTTGTGAATGAGACCAAAGCAAAAGACGACTATTCTGTGATTAACTGTTTGATAAAAATTGTGTTTTAGGGTGAGAGAAGGATGTGCGCTAACAATTACGGCTGATTATCCAGGTTTGGTGGGTTTTGCGTTCAGATTTAGGAGCTAAAAGTATTGACGGCGCCTTTTCAACTGCGTTCAACACTGTGACTGCAAGGGGGCGCTGTGCACCACGTCTTACTGATCAGGACGAGCCCTGCCCTCGTGGCCTCAGGACTTAAATGTGGTTTTAAACACTGGATTTGACACTTTAATCAATAAATATATCCAATCCGATAAAAATGGATTTTAGTGAACATGGAAATTACACTGACATTATGACGTCGCACTTTTCTTCAATAATCATCATACATAAGAAAACAAAACTGGATGATATAGTTTGTGATCTATTGGTGCACAAGAAGCATGTGGTTGGGTCATTTGACTTGTATTTGTCTGTGATCCGGTGTTTCAGCACATGTTGCATTTTACTATTTAGATTATTAAGACCTTTTACCTCATAAATGTACTGTCCAATGAAAAAAACATATATCTCCATTTTTGTCCATTTTAGTTTACTCCATGGTTTGAACCATGTAGCTGCTCTGAACACTGAGTAATCCTAGATGAACAGACCAATAGAAAAGCTCTAAAATTACTGTAAATTACTGCTAATTTACATTGACTTCCACAAGAGCATTATTGCCTTCTCCTATAAAGTTGCCATTTTGGAAACAATATGTCTCAATTACACTACATTTACATGATCTTCACCCTGTGCCAGACCACTGCAAATAATAATAATAAAAATAATAATAACAAATCCACTGTGATTCACTAAAGTCTTTTTCAGTAATAAAAACATACAGATTATTTGTAAGTATTAACAAGTTTTGTAAATGCTTCTTTCTTAATGGAAGGTTGAAAAACAAATAAGGATATCAAGGATAGGACTTGAGTCCTATCTCATTATACTGGCACCTTCTTGCGGTTGGCTGTTGCATGGTATACATAGATGGTGACATGCAAAAACAAAACAGAAAAAATCTGGAAAACCGCACAGAAGTGAAAATTCATTGTCAGTGGTTCACATATGGTTCCATATATAGTCAGTTCGTAACAGTTCAAATGTGGCAGTTTTTACATGATAACTATTCACGAGTGGATATCCAGATGTGTAGGGAATATATTCACATATTAGTAGTTGCACGGGTGAACAAACCTCAGAGGAGTAACAGGGTGACATGTTAACATTTGTAGAAGCAAAAGCAGAAGTTTTGATTGAAAGTTTTATATGTACCTTTTATGGAAAAGGCTTCTTTGAAAAATGTTGGATAATTTATCTACTGTAGGAACAATATATCAAACTGATTATTGTATGCTTTACATTTGTTAATAATAATAATAATAATAATAATAATAATAATATAATAATCATAATAATAATATATATAATAATATATATAATACATAGGATAGGATATATAATACATACTTTTAAAGATATACTTGAGCTGATGATTCTGATAAGCAATCTGTAATACATAAATAATATACATAATAGTCAAGGTCAAGTCCTTTTGCTAAGATGAATGAGATTAATTAGCAATTACATATCTTACTTATCTACTTAGCTTTTCTTAGAAGTGGCTTACATGTGCCCTCACTCCATCCGTATTACAGTATCAATACAGTATTATTAATGGGCTGTAGTATTCAAAAACATAACTCACTGATTTGTTTGGCTAAACTCATTTATATATGTCTGATTTAAAATGATCTTACAGCTCACAAAGCTGTAGTGGATACCTATAATGGCAGTACAACTAAAAACCTATTTAAATGTTAGCGTGTGGGCTCAGTGTTTTAATCCAATGTGTTTGTCTTTTATTATTATATTATATGTTGTTTGATTGTTGTATTTTCTCAGTTTTCTTAAGCTTTCATGAGTCTAGACAATGGAACGATCTGTCTGCATCTGTAAGTTCACAAGACATGCCCACTAGAGGTCACACCCACAATGAAACATTCCCTCTGCAGGGCCCTATCAATACAAGACACTCCCTCTGCAAGATTCTCCACTGCACATTTTACTGAACTGGGGCTCAAACCACTTATATTCCTGGCATGCACACAACACTGCTCATTATACATACCATTTTATCTGTGTAGAACTGTAAATATTCAAATCGAACAGCAGTATTTTGTCATGTATACCCAGTTTGCTCAAGGAAATCAAGCTGAACATGAAGAGTTTAATTCCAAAACCAGTCAATCTATCCTCAGTTCAACAATCATGGAAATAAAGTAAATGCTATGACTTAAACAAATGGTAATAACAGTAAATGTTTGTTCTCAAGCAAGCAAGATGTTATGTTGTTGTGGATTTGTAATGCAGTAAGATGTGTGGTGGTCTGATTTTTTATATTTAACCTAATGTGACCCAAGATTACAAGTTTCTGTGTGTCATCACCTAGTTCCTTTGGACACCTGACATTTGAGTAAATCAGCCCAGCCCTGTTCATATACAGTCAGGTTCATAAGTATTTAGACAGTGACACATATTTGCATCTGAAGGCCACCTCAGTTGTGTACCAAGAAGTGACTGAGGTGCAGACTTTTGGCTTTAACTCAGGGGGTTTAACAAAAATATTGCATTATAGTTTATGATTGAAATATGTTTTTTATACACTCCCATGTACAATGAATGTATATATTTCTCTTCTGTGGTCTTCCATTATTTATGGTGTTGCTAAGCTTCTTTCTCTCACATTGTCTGTCAGTAAGCCAAATCAGGTCAATTCTTTTTAAAGCACTTTTAAAAACATTACTTTGGACAAGTTATGCACTTGGAATTAATACCAGACTTTTTATTAATCTAATGAGGAACTGTTTATGAGATAATTGTGAATTGCTTTTGAGCCTGTGAAAGTGGAGAGCTTATGCAAAATATCTGCAATTCCTGAACTGTTAAGATATTTTTGTTTCCCTTGAATTAAAATCTCCACTTCAGTCATATTGTAATCATTTAATTTCTGATCCAGTGTACTGATGTACAGATGCATTTGCCAAATACATATAGAACTCACTGTAAATGTTGATGACATAGTAAGTTTACTAGCTGCCACATGTAACAATTAGTAGTTATTATTTTATTGACGTAACAGATATCTGAATTTATGAGTTGACATTGGTCAGATTTTGTGGGCTGGTGAGAACTGTTCCTTCGTTGTGTCATTATGGTAACTGAGCTTGAGCTATGATGTCATGAAGTCATTTTATCAACACAACAGACTGGCTACAGAACATGACCTTTTCTGAGTTTGTAAATAAACAGTCCTTTGAGTCCAAAGGGTCTCACAAAAGTCAGCCAGTAGTACTTGTGACTACTGGATAAAATGGCATTAAAGTATTATTTCTAAGAAGCATATCTTAACACCCTTTCATTGGCTTATGTTCTTAGAAGTGCAAAAGTCCTCCTTCCCAGGATCAGAGCAAGTGCTACACCTAAACTGCACACATTTGTCACTTAAAATGCTAAATTGTGTGGGAGAGCTTATTCCCAAGCACACTGGGTTCATTTGTGCACTCTTGGAATCTGGATGGTGTCCAAAGTGAATAGGTAATGTACTGTATATAAATTGCTATTAGTAGTAAGCTTTTTTATAATACCATGCTGTAATGTTTGGTTTTAGGACTGGCTGAGTGGCAAGTCGCAGAAACCTGGAAATTTAAAAACTTGTTTTCTTGTTATGCAAAAGCCTACAAAATGTACAAACATCTCGAGCAATGTTCTGGAAACATTGGTGAGGTTCATAAAAATGGAAAACTTTGGGTATAATGACTGAAATCTCTTATTTTATAGGTTGTAACATTACAATGCCATTTGGTTAGGAAAAAGAATGATGTCTGTCAAAGCATCTCATGGACTGAAAATAGATCAATGCCCATCAACATGTTCACAGTGGCTTCATGTCTTATGAGTCTCATTTGTAACCCTGCCCCTTCCTAATCAGTGGTTCCAGGTGTGTCCAATGTTATGTTCTATTTAAAACCATTTGTCTCAGCTTGCCTTTGTCAATCATTTTGTTTCTGTCATAGTTTGTTCCTGGCTTGCTTGTTTTACAACTTTGTGTAGAGATTGTTGGTTTATTTCCACCCCAGTTCAGTATTTATCAGCATATTTCATTCGTTTTGTACTTTGTGTTTTTTCATTAAATCCTCAACCCCAGCGTTTACCTCCACTCCCTAGTCATCTGTTCTGTCTGTCCGATCCTGACACCTTGGGAGGAACCAGGCTCATGAGGGGGGACCCATCCTCCTCTGGTCAAACTACTCATACAGCTGCATATGTGAATACATATATACATAAATAGCTGCATATTTTTCCAAAGTGCTGTAGTATCACTCTACCACATCAGTATATGTGCTTCTTTCACTTTCAGTTCTTTATCTCTTAGCTTGCCCAGAAATGCACAAGAAAAGTGTGTTCTTTAGCAGGGGCTCAAAGTATGAACTATTTACTTCCTACATGTTAAGGGAATTCAACAGAAAAAATATCATGACGTTGCTTTAACTAACTTAATTTGACAAAGCTTGCTGATTTATTTGGGGTATGTGTTGAGGTTGCCAAGCTGTGAAATTAATTAATACAGTGTTCATGTACTAAAATTTGACTTGTTACTGATCTCGTAACTCAGAGGATGCCGTTTGGAAGAAAATGTTTTGTAGGACAAAACATATAGACTTAATCTTTCTGTTCAGCACAGGGCACAACAGATGTGATCTTTAATTACTGTTATTCAGGTAAACAACTTATTTCCAGGATTATTTAAAATTGTAATACTACAGAATAATGTCTAGACTAATCTGTTGTGAAAAGACATATTTCATAATTTTGCTTGATAACAGCTTCAACTTGTCTCTGTTTTTTAATTAATTATTTGAGTCTCTGTAAATTGTACCAATTTATTTGTACTTTATTTTTTACTATGAATGGTATTTCGGGAACGCTATTAGGTGGCTACCCATCGACCACTGAGTTTATGCCCTCCATATAGAGATTTGAATCAGATGTGACTTAAGCAACAGGGCACAGTGAATAGATGTCACATCACTTGAGAATTAACCTCAGACAGCCAGCCTTTTTAACCGTGGCCAACTGAGGATGACAGGAAGAGCAGGAAGGAGCACATTATGAGCTGGCGTAACAGTCCATGTTCTCCTTCACATCCAACCCAGGCAAGGCAAACAAGGCCAACATGGAGGGGGAACTTGATTGAGCCAATTGATGTCATAGTGTTTGGATGGCTGGGTGCTGTTGAAGTGCCGCTGCAAGAACCACAAGGTCGACGTCTCGCTATCATGCAGCCCGCCGCATTAATGTCGCCTTAAAACGAAAAAATGGGAGGGGGAGAAAAATGGAGCGATCGAGCTGAGGGAAAAGAGGGTGAACAAAAGTCCAGCTGTGAGCCTGCAGAACCAGCAGCTAATTGAAGACGGAAAAGATGGAAAGCCGAATGTGTCAGAATACCGTAATTTACATTTGAAATGCATCCACAGCGCATTACTTTCACAAAGCCTTTCATTGAGCAGTCAAATGAGTGTTTCTATGGATTTATTTGTCCCGGTTATTTATTTATTGATGTTTTCCGTCATCGCTATGAATGCTTAGCTGTGTGAGGCTGGAGCTTGAGCAGTGCTGAAACAGCAGGTGGCATCTCTGACAGCATAGACGAGTTTGAGCTCAGCCACACGACCCGCCAATCAATTCCTGTTTCCACCCAGACAAGCATAACACACAGGGGAAGTTTGTATGCTACTATATGAGGGTAACCTTTTTATATGTGTGTAAACGTTGTCTAATAGAGCTGTGAGCAATTGAGGATAGTTTTATCAATTTTATCACTCAAGACATTGTTTGGCTGTTTGCCTGTTTGTTTTAGATCCTGGCCAAATTACACTTTACTTGAGGTTATGCAGCCAGGAGGCCTGTGGATTTGCCTGTGAAGACACCAAATATAAGATGTTAACGTGACAATTTCCTGATCCAGGTTTGTGTTTACGCAGGCAGTAACCCACACAGTTGTACATTTGGGGGGGAAGAAGGCCTATTTATTGCATGGATTTGAATCATACTGTAAGCAAATTGGGCATGAAGGAACAGAAGTCACGTGAACAACAATGTGTCCTAATCCAGCTTTAATAGGCATGTTATTGTTTCTATTCATATCACATGACTGGGTGTAAGTGGGAGTGCAGTGACTGTTGAGGGGATTACAGAAGTGGTAGTAATCCAGGCTTTACAAGCACTCTGCTCAAACTGTTGGTACACACAACAGGTTTATGTGGTGTTGGGTGATTGGTGGGCAGTACGACTGAGGAAGTAGATAACAAGATGTTCCATGAGCATCTCTACATTTAGAGTACAGTTGCTGCCTACGCTACCTATCTTACTCATTTGCAAACGAGGTAACTAATAAAGCTGGACTTCAAGCATTAGCTTGATATGGAGATAGCATTTTATTTCTTAGCGATCCACATTGTTTCTACAACCCCAAATCTAATGAAGTTGGGATGTTGTGTAAAACATAAATAAAAACAATATGATGATCTGCAAATCCTTTTCAACCTATATTCAGTTGAATACACTACAAAGATATGTACGTAGGCATGGGTAACTTGTGAAGGATCTGTGAAGGAACCATTAATGCTGAACAGTACATACAGATTTTGGAGCAAGATATTCTGCCATCCAAGCAACGTCTTTTCCAGGGACATCCCTGCTTATTTCAGCAAGACAATGCCAAGCCACATTCTGCATATGTTATAACAGCTTGGCTTCATAGTAAAAGAGTGCAGGTACTAGACTGGCCTGTCTGCAGACTAAACCTGTCTCCCATTGAAAATGTGTGGTACACATTATGAAATACAGTGGAGACTGGACTGTTGAGCAACTGAAGTTGTACATCAAGCAAGAATTCCACCTACAAAGCTTCAACAATTAGTGTCCTCAGTTCCCAAATGCTTATTGAGTGCAGTTAAAAGGAAATATGATGTAACCCTGTCCCAAATTTTTGGAATGTGTTGCAGACATTCAAATATCCATTTGAACATTACATTTTTTGTCTTTGTAGTGTATTCAATTGAATATAAGTTGAAAAGGTTTGCAAATCATTGTACTCTCTTTTTATGTATGTTTAACACAAAATGCCACTGGAACTGGGGTAAAATCAACATTTGCTTGCTAGTTCTCTACTGGGCATAGATTCATTTAGCTGTCATATTATCAATGGCTGTAAAATAAATGTGCCACCTTATACAAATAATGCCATAGTCTTCGACCAAAAATGACATTTGGTTCCCTAAACAATCAAGTTTGAAAAAGAGTTGTGAGGAACCAATTAAAAACTTATGGAACCTTAATAAACTCATGTTAAGATTTTCTTTTTTACTAAGTGCTTTCCTAAAACCTTATATTACATTAAATTTACTTTAAATTCTTCACACTCACATATATTATGAATTTAAAAACTTGTCTAAAAACCATCAATTGAATGGTTTTGAAACCAAAAGTGGTTCCTTTATGGCAGGGATGCACAATCCTGGTTCTGGAGCTCTGTCACCCTAGTGGAGCCCAATTACAATCGGGCTCCAGTTCCCTGATGCCTTTGAAGGCCATCATTGCCTGGATCAGTTGTGGTAGATTAATGTTGTAGCGCTTTTTTTTAATTGATGATCAACAGGACCATAATTGGGATGTTCTTTATTTTATAGCATATGACAGAAGTGTATAATTCTACATGTCTCACACTATATATTGTGTATTAGTCTTGGAACTTATGTACAGATGCTTCACCATTTACACAAGGGGGGACCCATCCTTCACATATAACGACATATATGTAGTTAGTTATGGGACACTGAACCCCCTCACACCTGTTCTAATACTTCTGTGTACTACATTTACACTTACATTTGCGGCATTTAGCAGACGCCCTTATCCAGAGCGACTTACAACATTACTAAAGTAATGTTAGTTCGCTGGTGGACATAGTAGTAACAGTAACAACTAATTAGGGTCTGTGTAATTTCTACATAGTTGGTGATGGCAGGTGGGAAACGAGTCCAGGTCCAGTAGCTGGAAGGTGGGAAGCCAATGTGAAGTGGTGGCAGGGGAGCTCAGGGTCCTTCTCAGATGGGGCAGAGGAGCTCAAGGTTAGCATTTCATCAGCTCAGGCCGCGGCGTCATCATTGACTCGGAAAAGGTAAACAGATGTAATTAGTTTAGTGTTTAGATTTATAGAGAATAGAGAACATAGTGGTGAGTGACTCCAGCAGATTTGACTATAACAGCCTAACTAAGGAGAGGAACTAACTAACTAAGGAACCAGAAGGTAACATGGGAGCATCCTGAAACATTGGTGTCCAACCACTCTGCCATCACAAACCTGAGTAATTGCGTGAAGGAGTCAGATTGTCAGGATCGGATGGGCAGAAGAGATGACGATGGGGTGCGTAAGCAAACACAGGGGTTGAAAGTTTATTAAGAAAACACAAAGCACAAGATGAACTGAATACACTAACCGATACAAACTACAGGGCTGACTGAAACTAAAACAGAATATAAACTAACAAAGTAATACAGTAAGAAACAGAAACAAAGAAACACTGACTACATTCACAGGTAACATTACAGTGTACTGACAAAGACAGGATTGGACTTAAATACAAAAGACATGGGTAACAGTTGGGACAAACTAAGGAGAGGGCAGGTAAACAGATTAGACACAGGTGGTAATGGGTGGAACAAGGGAGGAGACTATGACAAAACAAACACAAACCATGTGCTAAGGAGCAGGGAAGGCAGTACTGACAAGAAACAGACATGACACAGATGGCAGCACCAACATCCCAGTTTACCATAAGTCCATGAACTCCTGGATCTGCAGACTATAACTAATCTAAGACATTAATGACCAAATGCTACACTGAACAAGTAAGTTTTCAGCCTAGACTAGAAGATTGAGACTTTGTCTGAGTCCCGAACATTATCTGGAAGTTTATTCCAGAGCTGGGGGACATGAAAGTTTAAGTTAGGACCCTGGCTGCAGCATTTTGAACTAACTGATGTCTATTTATGTTCCTGCTTGGAACAACCTGACAACAGTGCATTGCAATAATCTAAGCATGACATGATAAAAGCATGCACTAGTTGTTTCAGCTTTGTGTAAGGATAGGCCATTTCTTAACTTGGAAATGTTACAAAGATGATGAAAAGCTGTCCTATTAATATTGCCTATGTGTTGGTCAAATGATAAATCTGAATCAATAATGACACCCAATAATGTCATGTTTCTGAGCCAGGTACAACTGAGAAATCAGCCAGATTTGACATTAAGTCTGATCATTTTTTTCTTGCAATTTTAATACCCAAGAGGAGGACCTCTTTAATCTAGTTTCATCTTCAGGCTTAGCTGATATATACAGTTGTGTATCATCTGTATCATCAACAGTGGAAGTCATGTCTGTTTATTACTGTGCCAAGGGGTAGCATAGTATTATAGTGTTAATTGCTGCACTAAGATCATGCAGAATAAGCACAAGATTTAAGTCTCAGTGTTTCTGTCCTTGTTTTAATTAAATATAAAACAACATATTATAAATATATTAATCTGTAGCCGTGATAAAAGGGAAATTATTTTACTTACTGTTGAATTGAGCTGCAGCTTCAGGTAATGTTCACATCAAGTGAGAGAAAATGAGATCTCTGTGATTTTGATTTTGGCATGATTTTTGATGCCAGGCTGCATGTTGGAGTTTTTCTTTAACTGTTGATCTCCTTGGATTTAGGCACAGCAGTCTCTAGTGTTCACTCAGAATAGTGCAATGAAAAAAATCCAGTCAATGGCAGTTCTGCAGTATCTTTGATATAAGAAGCCAACAGAGAATGTCCAGCCTGACAGTAAACCAGATAATTCCTCTGTAATATCATGGTGAGCAGAAAGGTATCTCAGAATGCATGACTGTGTTATGTCCACAGTTCAAGCTGGTGGTGTAATGGTGTGGGGAATGTTTTCTTGGTTTACTTTGAGTCCATTATACCGAGGTGGAAAGTAAGGAAGTATAAGTACTTTGTTAGATACTTCAGTAGATTTTTTCAGTATATTTACTAACAGACTAAACCCAAAATCATTCTTTTCCAATTTACATGTGTTTGCCTTGCCCCAAACCCCCACACCTGTGCCTCAAATTCATTGCATACTAATTAATCATCTTTGGGCATCATGCATTGAAATGGGTTTTGCTAGTCCATATCTGAACCCTTTTTACTGCATCATAATGGTTATGAAAACCAAATGTTTTCACATAGTTAAAGTGTGCATCAGAGTCAGAGGCTGCTCTCTCACAAACACTGAGGGACATTGCGATGCTGGTTAATACAGCATCCAGGAAAAACTATGATGTTTAATCCACTGTGTACCCAGTGTCAGTGTTATTGTACTCAAAAGCATCCATACATAGCTAACATGGTTTAATATTATAATTGATTAATTATTAACTATTATTTCCAATCACTTTCCTTAGTTCAGTTGAGTTAAATCATTTACTCCTGTGAGGAGGGAGTATTGGGGTTTTCAGTGGTCTGAGAAATGGGTTTCCAAATCTCAATGGCATTTCACCAGTTTTCTGGAATTGTATATCTTTACACCAGTTTGAAAACCAGTAAATAGCTGTAAGACAGAAAGATAGAAACAGGCTAATAGAAAATGTTAATAACACATTCAGGGTATCAGAGCTGAAAACCATACATGACTATTTTTACCATCTGTGAACAAAAACTTTTTCATATTTTGCTGAAAAAAGCAGAGATTAAAATGCAACTTGTATGATTTTGCAGATCATGACATTATTAAAGAAAATTTTTATTCAACATTGAATTTTATATCAACATGAATCATGAAAATTGAGAAATTACAAGATTTTAATACATTTAATACATTAGTTGAGTATAAAAATGAAAATCACACTTCAACCTTTACTTAAGTATTCTCTAACTCTAATTTCCACTTTTACATAAGTAAGGGACTTGTGTATTTCTGCCACTTGTGCCATTTATACCAAACACTTAAATGCTTCAGCCTATTCAGGTATTGTTGCTGACTATGTGCATCTCTTCATGGCTACAATTTACCTATCTTCTCTGTCACAAAGCAAAAGTCTCAAGCTGGATTCATTTATATGACAGTGAGGCTGGTGTTCATCAGTAGCCTCACTTGTCAATTTTTCTGAATCAGAATACCTTTGGGATGTAGTAGAATGGGAGATTTGTGGCATGAACATGTTGTCCAAAAATCTATATAAATTTTAGTGCAATCATGGCAACATGGACCAGAATCTCTAAAGAATATTTTCAAAATCTTGTGGAATCCAAAATCTTTATGCAGTTCCAATATCATCTTTTTAATAACTTGTTCAAAGAGTGTATGTTGTCATGCTGTTTTTATGTTCACTGGCTGTGTAACCAGTCTATATAGTATACATACAGTATAATGTTTATTAGTCATAAGACAGTTAAATGCACAATGACTAATATGTTATCCGGTAGTGAACAAGATATATTTTGCAATTATTTTGCTTATAAAAATGTTTGAAGCTTAAGTTTTAATTTTATTGTTTGATATGCTGATATCAGTTGCCATTAACTGAATGAGTATCTTAATTAACCAACTTTATATATAATACCCAAGTAGTAATTAAAATGTGAACATGTCAGCCACATAGTGGTCTTTGTTTGCCTGGACTCATGAAGAGTTTTGACAGTATTGGCGGAACCTTCGGGCTATCGACACACACTTGGCACACTGAAGACAATAGTCAAAATGTGACGGCCTAGACCAGAGACCAGGTGCAGCAGCCAGCAAGGTCTGAGATGGCTACTTGTGCGAAGAATGGCTTGAGGGTGTTAAGAGTTAAATGGGGACAGAAATGCTCTGTCAAATGAAATCGCTAATTATGACCTCCACCACAATCCCACAGTGCAGCAGGACTGATGGCTCCTATAATGGGAGCTATTGGCATAATGAGGAGATGGAGAGAAACTGCCTAAAAAGGGGAGCTGTGCGTTGACTGACATCTTTGATGCCGAAACCAATTAGATTGGGCCGAATGGAGCAGACCTGATGCCCCCCTCCCCAACACTATCCCACCCACCCCCTTTTCTCGAATTTATTATATTCTGTCACAGACGCAAGGCTCAATTTGTCAATTCGGTATCAGGTTGTGTGTGTGGCGGCAGTGGAAAGAGGGGAACGGGGAGATTGACAAGGGGTTGGAGGGCCCAGGGAACAAATGAGGGTGTCTGATAATGGGCATTCTGCACACCATGTGACATTTCCTACCCAGCTGTCCGTGGGCCCTGTCTGCTGCTGAGAAGAATCGGTCCCTTTGTTCGGGCCCGTTACTGAATGGAGGCCCTGAGCAGTTTCCCAGAGAGGAAACTGAGAGGCTAATAGAGTGAGTGCGATGTGTTGCCAGGTTCTTTCATTATGTCCATATTTTCCGAAGGGCTGTGTTAACGAGGCGGCGCCTCAGGTTGAGGGTAACAAGCTGTCTATCACTCCACACACATACACACATAGTGAGAGAGGGAAGGAGCAAGAGAGAGAGAGAGAGAGAGAGAGAGAGAGAGAGAGAGAGAGAGAGAGAGAGAGAGACAGACAGAAACAGAGAGAGAGACAGAGAGAGAGAGAGAGAGAGAGAGAGAGAGAGAAACAGACAGACAGAGGGGTATAGTGCTAATGAGAGTCACAAAAGGCACAGGCTTCTCCACCTAAACTACTCAGCAATGAAGTGAGTATAATGCCATGCCTTTATGGTCTGTTAGAAGATAGAGACATAATAGAGGTAGAAGCAGTAGAAGCCAGAGGATGAACAGTGGCATCTACTGAAGTTTTGCCAATATTCTATTTTGAATCCCATAAGGAATTTTGTTCAAAGCAAACATGCTATGATAAAATATTTAATTTGACCACTGTTGGGTCTTATGTACATTACCAAGGTGCTTGGAGTGGATATTACACACACTAAAAAGGGTTTCATTTCATGACACGACATGATTTATGACAGTTGATGAATTGCTGTTGAGGTGCTTATGTCTGCAGACTAACACTGATCCCTGATGGCACAGTCAAAATGTGTGATTTCTCATAATTAGGATTTCACAATATGTAACACTGTATGTATTAAATGTTATTTTTCACTGTAAAATGCAGTATCCATGAGTTTTGTAAACCCACCCCATTGTGGTGAGGCATTATCTGTAATAACACAAGAAAGGACTGTAAGGTTGGCTCTTAGGTGAACTACACAGCAATATGTGATGACAGAAATTGAGAGTTAAGATCAGTGTAGTTAACTGTCCGTGTACGCACTTTATAATGTTTGCAATGTTGGATGTATTTGGCTAGTGATTTTTCCACATGATTTTTTACATTTGTATAACTGTTCACATGAAATGGACTTTACCATTCCTTTGCTGGTTTAACAGGGGAGATTCAGCCATCTGGCCCATCAGCAAGTGTAATAAAGTGATGAGTGTGCCAGTAAAGAGAACTGCAAGTTTTCAAGCATAAAGATGCCTTTTCTTGGGTTTGTCACAATTAAGTTTATTTAGGACTCATTTCATATGTACTATGAATAGTGGCTACTATGCCACAAAGTTACATCACAGTAATTTTATGTGGTCTGTACAATGTCACTGTATACCATTTTAATTTCACAGTTATTTACTGTTAATATACAATAAATTACTCTGAACGCATTGCAAGTAGTAGCCAGTAATTTACTATAATTTTACAGTGAAATACATTTTCCAGACACTAATAGCATACATTAATAAATAGCTATTCAGGGTAAATGACACCATCTAAATAAAGAGATTTAACTGCTACCATGCAATAAGACATTGTGTTTAGGCTCATGCAGTTCACTGATTGGTTTAATTGAGCATAAGTGAGCAAGATGTCAGCCTGCAGTCTTTAGAATTCAGTGTATTGTCTCTGGAGTTTTGCTACATCTACAACAGGGAAAAAAATAAATGTTCTGAGTCTAAGCAGAAAACCTTTGAAAGGATCTTGCTCCTCAATATCATTTGTGCTCACAGTTGTCAAATGCCAATCGGTTAGAGGCAATGCAAGTTAATTTAATGCCTACTTACAACTTAAAGTTTCCAGGTGGAAATCTCTCTTTGCATGTAGACTACCACAAGTTCTTTATACAACCAAACTGTAATGGATAGACATACTGTTGCACACCTACTAATTGAAGCATGGATGTTTTCCTTGTTGTGTATTTTTAAACTAATTCTCTTTGTAGGCAAAAGGTACATCTGCTCAGTAAAGGAAAAGTTCTCTGCCATCACACAGCATCCTCTGAACATAGAAAGAGATTTATGAATATAATTCACCGAAGTAGTATTTAAAAAGTTGGGGTTTGTTTTTGTCTGTTCTGCAGTCCTGTCAATTATTGAGATATACCCGTCATTAGGCCTTCAAATCAGGTATTGCAGATGCAGAAATTACCGAAATCTGTGCCTTTCTAATGTATTCACAGAATGCTGCAGCTTTTGGAAAATAGAGGAACATTTGATAAAATTAGAGATGAGACATGAAGAGAATTTTTTTAATCACTAAAACATTTTTTAATTTCCTTTCATTTTAGTTTCTTTTAACAAATGAACCCTTTTAACAAGGGAAGTAAACAAATCATGAAGAGTGAACTTGTAACAAGACGTCAGCTGCACAAAAATCAGAATCATTATTTATTTTTATTTATTTTTCAGGAATTTGCCTGCGTGCACGTTTGACATGTGACATAAAAATATATATTAATATATTAATGTGTGAGGTATTACTAGACAGCATTCTTAAAGATAATGGTATATTTAAAAATATCAGGAAAAACCTCCTGCTATGCACTACATACACCTCTGTCCAACAATAACAGTCTAAACTAAGCTGGTCTACACTGTCAGTTTGATCATGTCTATGGGCCTGTCAGAGGAATAAACAGTATAATCCAGATGTTTTCATTTAATAATTTATTTTATGCACTGTATTCCCTGAGTGTGTGGTGAACTCTGCAAAATAGTTCAAAGAGCTTAAAAAAAATTAAAGTTCACACAAGATAGTGGCAAGTTTTAATCTCAATGAGCTCAAAGTTTTCAAGTAAAGAGAATCACTAAACTCACTGTTTTTAATTAAACATTTACGGAGCGTCTGACGCAATACGCTCCTGCTTGCCTATTGGTTAAAAAAGTAAAATTAGCATACTGGGACTCTGAATAAACATGCGTTCTAAAGCCTATCAGCGGGACGGCGGCGCGCGAGCAGAAGAGGGGGACACATGAACACAGGTGTGTGTGTGTGTGTGTGTGTGTGTGTGTGTGTGTTAGAGTGAAGTGGGTGAGCTAAGCACTCAAAGGCCTGATTCCAATAATAAAAGAGGAAGTGAACATGGCCAACCTCACTGTAAACCACAGATGCCTCAATAGGTGTAACTTAAATCATTTGTGTAATATTACTAAAATTAATGTAGTATGTTGTAATAAAATACATATAAAATGTAAATTAATATATTTAAATTCAGAACAAAAATAAACATTAACTTAAAAAAAGTTCTTGTGTGTGTGTGTTTAGGTAATTGGTTAAAACGAACGTTTTCAGTTTGGCCAGAGTTGAGTTGGTCATTCATCAGCCAAATGACATAAGAACACTTGCACTGCCCTTCTTCTTGCTTCTTGCTTACAGAGTGCTGTATTCCTACTCTGGATTTAGAATTTACTATGAAACCTTACGCTCCTGAACCTGAAGTCTTACGCTCTTTATTCTGTTTTGATACATGTAGACATGTTAAGATACTGCCATTATGAGTATACTTCCTGATATGGATGAGTCCTCCAGTGGAAGACTTGTCTGTTTAGCTCAAGCCTGCTAGCATTTTGTGCCATCATCCACATTTAATACTTGAATGTAAGTCAAGTGTTAAATGTGGGCCAAGCACTGAGCTTTGGCAGAACCTGTGGTGAATGTAAAAGGCCTAGGAGCACTTTATATGTTTTCTCCCTCTCTTCATTTGCACTCTGACAGTGAATGATAATGTAAAATCTGGCAAATATAAAAATCTTTATGTAAATTATTTATTTAAAAAATATATATTTTATATTTCATTTTAAATATCCAAAACAGTCTGACCAGTTCAAGCCAGTCAAGCACATTAAGCTTTTGTCCAGCATAGAGTCATCTATCAACCTCAAATGAAAACAAAAATCATGTTGGTCAGAAGCTACACTGGTAATCCAAAGTAGGCAATGTTTATAGGAATGAGCTGCATTGTCATAAATGTCCAGCATTTTAACCACATTTACCATCAAAGACCAGTCTATACCAGCTAAAAGCTAAAGCTAATCTAGATTTGTCTGTGAAAAGTGTTATGTGTCACATTTACATGAACTTGGTCAATTTATTTTTTGCTGAATATGCATAAAATATTACAGTTAATGGAAGCTGCATACATTTAGAGGTGTTTTCAGTGTAAATACACAAATAATATCACAGTCAAGTTCAGACAGAAAAAACATTTCTGTAAATCAAAATAAAGGGAAAAAAACTTTGCATCGGAGTTGCCATTGTTTGGAAGCACTGAGGAGTTCTTTGTGTTTTGTGGCATTACTGAATGTCTGAAAAAGAATTCAATTCTGAAATGTGTGTCAGGCAGTGGAATGGTTGTATGTAACTAAGAGCTGTACAGTGCAAACTAAAACCTGTGACATGAATTAAATATTTCAACTTGGTTCAAATTATTAGAATGTCTTAAATTCCAGATTCACTTTTATAATTGTGATGACTTTTAGACTCGGATTTCAACTCCAAAGTACTGCACTGTTTCATCCCTAGTTCAAAACAGTTAATTAAACATTTGTGATATTCTGAGTAGAGAAAAAAAGGTTTTTCAGAAAGGCCAGGCCTATTGAAATGTAGGTCACTCAAATGATGCATTATATTAGTCTTCTCTCCTGAACTCTTAATTTAGAATTTAATTTAATATGTGCAATCTCCTGTCTCTCTCACATTCAATTTTCACATTAAAACTTATGCACCTAATTCTCCAGCCAATGTGTCTTATTACGCTAAATATAAGTCATCAGTTTCAACTAGAGATTGAAATTCTGATTGTAAAATAATGAGGCACTGGGATAACAAGAAGCTTCTTGTGACTTGTATCCTTCATGTACTTTCTACGTTTTTTTGGGAGGAGGGGTTGCTGAAGGGAGAGCAGCAGGGTGGGGTCATCCTGCCAGGCTCTCTTTCCTCTGACCTTTCAGATCTCGCATCCTTGTCACAACACATCTCCTTCTGGCGATGACCTATTAAACTCCACTGGCCCCAGTCACTTAGCTGAGCCAACGAAGGCCTCCTCTACACTCTCCCGACATTGCCTTCCAAAGTAGGACACTATAGTCACCTCAGTGCTTTTCTCAACATGCCAGCCCATGGACATATGGGATAAATAAATAAACAAGGAGGGTAAGGGGGGTGAGTGTAGAAACCCTAAAAAATACCTTATCCAGAATAATAGCTTGCTGAGATCAGGGGTCTCGTAAAATGAGAAACCATAACCAAATGCACCAGATTTCCAGTCCACTAATTTGCTTTGATGTATTGTGTGTAAGCAGATAATTTCAAACGTTGGTTGATGTGTATGTCTTGGATGAGTAATCAGAGCTTAATTAAGTATATATTAAAGAATCAATTTTATACCAGGATAGTTTTCAAACAAACATAAAATAGACATATTATGTGAAAAAGACATCAAAACAAGTTACTTCATAATTAAAAAAAAAAGTATTTCTGCACACACACACACACAAACACACACAAACACACACACACATACACACACACACACATAGAGTGAATAACTGAATAACATTGATGTTATTCTGATTCCAGAAACACTTTGAAAAGAATCAACTTGTGATGGTTAGACAACTGGGTCAGAACATCTGACTCTGGACTTTATAAAACACAGTGGACCAATATCAGCAGATGACATTTATACTAGTGCATAACATGGAATTTTAATATCATTAAAAGTAATCTTTTATAAATTAATTCAACAGTGGACCAACTCTGTTGACATTTTACTTTCCTCTGAAAAGAGGCCTTTGGAGCACTTAGCAACAGTCCAGTTCTTTTTTTCCTTAGTCCAGAAAATGGTGTCTGTGGATCAGAAGTGGCTTGATATTAGAAATGTTGCAGCTGTAGCCCCTTTCCGGGAGACATCTGTGAGTAGTGGCTCTTGATGCATTGACAGTCCACTCTTAGTGAAGCTCTCCCAAGTTCTTGAATTCACTTTTCTTGACAATCCTCTCAAGGCTGTGTTCATCCATATTGCTTGTGTATCTTTTCCCACCACATAGCAATGACCTTCTGTGGCTCTCTTTGTGTAGTGTGTTGATGGTCATTTCCAAGACAACTGTTTGAATAGTAATTTACGTACACTCCAAATAAAATATATAATCATTTAAGGTTTTGGATTTCTGAACTTTGCCTTTAAGGCATACTGATTGAAAGCTTAAAATATTTCACTTTATGTGTACTCATGTTAATATATATTTGACACTTTCATTTAAATTATGAACAACTATCTATCTGAGATATATATTTATTTTATTTTAATGATCTATAAATTCAACAGGGTGTATCAGCTGTTTCATATAGCTTTTCACCTGCTGATTCTGCTTAGCAAATGGCAACAAATATCTCTCCACCAATCATAGCTCTCTTTTTAATGTGGGAAAAATATCCATGAAGTCATTTAAATTCAGAATGATAGCTCTGTACTAAATATAATGCCACTATCTTCAAATTGTTTGAGGCAATAAAAATCACACTAATTTACAAACCAAAGTTGAGCAGTAGTGATATTCAGTCAAAAAAAGATTTTTTCATAGTTTGTAGCTTGTGATGGTGATGCCACAGCCATCCATGTCCTGAAGTGCCAGAGATCACTTTTGGGATTTCAAATTTGACAAGTATCTCTGTATAGTTATGGTATGTAGTTAATTAAAACATCACAGTTGACTCATTCATTAACATGAATTTGTTAAGCTGTTTTTCCCTCGTTATATAGTGGTATTTAAGTAGCACTTTTGATTCATAGAAATTCTATTGGTTTGAAGATTTCTGATTACCACTGCTAATTATTTCTAGCACCTCTGATAGTGCCAAGAAAAAAGCCACATGTGACTTTGGGAGGAATGAAATTCTCTGGATGGTTGAGATGTGTAGTTACACATGACTCCAGTCTCTCTTTCCTTCTCTCTCTCTTCCCTCCCCAGTGTTAGTCTAGTCTCTGCTCTCTCTCTCTCTCTCTCTCTCTCTCTCTCTCTCTCACTCCCTCCCCCCTTTTTTTCTTTCCTGTCAGAGTTTGCGTGCCGTTTTATAATGTTTTCATTGATGTCAAGACCTTGGTATAAAACATGACTAGCACTGCACTAATTCCCCGCGCGCTCCCCTGTGTCTTCCTGCGGCTTCCTCCTTGAAGCAGCTGACATAGCTGCAGGACTATTTACCCTACGCCTTATTTCCCCTTTATCTTGGATGTCCCGGGATGTCAAAGGCTGTGAATTTAATATTGATTTCATAAAGTACTTTTACTGTAACATGTCAGTTCGTGTTAAGCTCAGGGCGGCGCAGCGAGCTGCCTTTGCACGCGATGTGGCTTCGCCGAGCGACCAACCGGAGTGCGCGCTCTTTATTTATTAAAGCGACAGTGTGCCACAAAAGCGCGCGCGACAGCACACAGCTTCCAGCGATACGGCTGTATTGTACACACAGCGCCAGCCCTCTGTGTATACATTATGGGCTGGAATGTGTGGGGTGTACAGTTTTGCTTGTACGTAAACAGACAGATGAGTTTATAGATTATATGAAGCCCCAGTGGTCAGGATGAAAGGGGTGTTGAGGAAGGGGGGGTTTGGGTGGGCAAGGAGAAAGAGCAGGAGATGACGTGCTCTGACCCCTCTAACAACCCCCCCTCGCTCACATGCACACAGCCTCCTCCCCTTCACCCCCACTGCTAGGGGTCGGACAAGAGGAGGACGCATCTCCACACCCCCTGACGCTCACCATGTCAGCTCAGTGATGTCTGCTTGTTACCACACCGACCATATCAACACATTCCCATGATCCAACACAAACAGCATATCCCCGGGGTGTACGCGCACGACAACATGCCAGGCGCACTCACTCACAACCACTTCTTCGACCTAATAGCTTTCCACAAAAGCAAAAACCCCTGAGCAATAAAAAAGGGAGAAAATTCCCACCTTCACCCATTTCCATTCCAAACCTGGAATGGATATCTGAAAAATGTAATCCCCCTCACATGTTATGGGTCAGGTGGCACTCTCATAATCAAGAGAAAGGCAAATAAATGAGGACGATGATGAACTTGTTGCAAATGTAACTATTTCTTCCTAATTGCTGTGTGTTTTCCTAGAAGGGAAGGAGGTGACAGCTAATTGCTGACCAGGCCAAGGGGGCTTTCTCGCTGAACGCAAAAGCCCACCCATCATGTGAACTTTCCTTTAACAAGTTCAACATGAATTGCTCCCTAGGCTACTGTAAAGCCACTATAACCACTGAGGCAAAGCCATAGCAGTTTTCAGTGGATGTTTTTCGCTGTCTTTCAAACTCTCCATATGTGATTAGCACTCAATTTTGTATAATTTTCTTTCTATTCATTTATTTTCTTACTCATTTTCTGCTTGTAAATAAAGGTCATTGGTAGTTTTAGGTACTGTTTGTTGATTGGGAGCATAGATTCTCCAGAAAACATGCATTGTCAGAAAGATGGTTACATCAGTCAGACCAGACACACCCACATTTAGTGGACTACAGAACAGGCTTAATATTTAAATTACACTTTAAAAAGAGATCGCAAAAACATTCATTCTTAATTCCCTGTGGATGTCTTTTTGATGTGCCTTTACTCAGATGGATTCACAGTTGTGAGTGGACTGTGAACATAATGTGACAGAGACTTATCATATGTAAATGTTTCACTATATTTTGGAATGCAGAGATGCCAAGGTATACAGTAAAATCAGAACCACTGTGTGTACACCATTTTACCAAAGTCCATCCGCTTCTGTGCAAAACACTGTAATGCTCATTCTTCTAAATTATGCAGTAGGTTTGGCAACCCAGTTTACAAACCAGCTGTCCCCTGAACTCATATTACATCTATCAAAAACAAACCAGACCTTCATGTTTAGCTTTTGATCAACATAATCAATTGGCATTCTATAGGAAGGGCTGAATAACAATCAAACCCAATCAAATTTTGTTGCTTTACCTTTATTTAATTTAAAATAAGTTGTTTGTTATCTACAAGCATTTTGCCTCCTTGTAGCATTTGGGTTAAACAAGTGATTTATCTATAACCATTTTATGCTGATAAATTATATTTTTACAGTTCCAGATCTGGCTAATGTGCCCCTAGTTGTTACTGTTACCACACACACACACACACACACACACACACACACACACACAAATTACCCTAATCATTCCTTAAAAACAACAACTGCAATCTACAGAAAATCTAGTGAAAGATATATCCATGCAAATGTCTTCATCAGAGACTAAAATGGGTAAGCTTGTCAGTGTGCCAGTTTGGCAACATTGGTCTCCAACCAAGCATGAAGAATCAATGAATGCTAACAGTACTGCAAGCCATCCATTCCAAAAATATTAAATAATTTTTATATGTACCTGACATGGTAATATCGAGTACATTAGAGAAAAGCTATATTGTAAGGCTCTGTAATATTCACATAGTATTTTGAAACTTATACATTTCAAATTTAATTGTTCACATAGATCAGTTGATTAAGCAGACAATCCAGTTTAATTGTGTACTCCCACAATGCTGTAAATAACATGCAATGACTTCGTTTAACAAGACAATTTAGCTACTCATCAAAGCTGTGGAATAATTGTAGCTCTTGCACTTTCACACTAGCCCAGATGTGGGGCATTCTACTTCTGGCAGTGGTGCTGATGCAAATGTTGTTTGACAGACACCCTCATGTCAACAATGGACTGCAGAATGAAAGAGTGAAAAGAAAGATGTACCCATGCCCTTAGCCTTTGCTGTTTGTTCTCTGGAGCGTAGTGTATTATAAACACATGTCCAATTTGGGGAAGCAGAGAGGGAGGGTATGAAGATGAACTGGACTGCTCTTCGCTTCCCCATGCTCCATTACCCCACTGCCCAAGTGTTTGGCAGGACGCTCACCCTGGATTGCCCCATGGCAGGGGGAGGCCAATGCTGCCTAATAAGGGGCTGGAAGTCGAGTAGTGCTTGGTTAATCCAGGCAGGAATTCAGTGCAGAGTCATCAGAGGAGTAGGGCAGCTCTCAGTTGGTGGGTGCTCTGATCCGTATTCTTCCCATCATTAGCACAGGTCCCAGGGAACCTGGCAGAACAAATTAATCCACCTGTGAGACCCCCTACCACAGGGAGGCCAGCCATCTTGACAGAGGTCATCATGGAAGGCAAATTAATGAGGGCCTCTCAGTGAAAACTGCTTTTGTGAAATGAGGTTTGGTGGAATTTTAAAAAAGTCATGTAAAATGCTGAAGCACGAGTCAAGTGCTTCCACTCCACAGTCCACAGTGCTTCATAATGCACATTACCATCTGCGCTATCCGTAGTGAAAGAGAATTGATAGACTCCCATGACAGTAATGACATTAGGTACACAATATATGTGGACTCCCCTTCTAATGAATGCATTCATAAACATAAACATGAACCATGACTAATGCCAGTCATGGGACCGAGGTGTACAAAGCCCCTCATCACTGAGCTGAGGAGTAGTGGAACTGTGCTCTCTGGAATGATGGCACTCCATCCAGCATTTTTGTGATTTTTTTAGTAGTGGAGGTAGGGATAAGGTGGGTTAGTGATCATCCAATATCCTGACCTCACTAATGCTCTGACCACTGAATACAATCAAATGCTCACAGCAATGCTCCAAAATCTAGTAGAACTCCTTTGTGGACAGTAGAGACAAAACTAGGATAAACTCTTTACAAACACTTGATTTCAGCAAAAAACAATACACGAGTGTTATCATAAAGTGCTATAATGACTAGGGCCATATCCAGAATCAAAATTTTAAGTCCATTTTGCAAATATGCAATGCAGATAATATCAATTACTACAACTGTTAAATATGAGTACTACACAAATGGTCAATTTCTTCAATTTTTCACTTTTGCTCATAGTAAGGAGATTTGCTTTCTCGTGGGCCATTATGCATTGTAGTTATAAACAGGTTGGCCATGAGGTGGAAAAGATTCAGAACCCCTGGGTTAGACTACAGATCTTATTCCCAGTCAATGACATATCTATTTCCAGAAGGCATACAGAGACATTTTCCTCAACAAATTATAAATCAGAAACTGATTATTAGTATTCCTAATTAATCTGACACAAGGCCTTCAGTCAGTTCATTCAATTTGATCAAACAGAAGAGAATAAGATAAATGACATAAGATAAAATCAGATCATTATAAAAAATATAAGATGAAGCAGCAAAGTAATCTACTGCAGTCAGAGGCTGTTGTGTCTTCATAGTAAGTTACAGCTACAGTATGAATTTAGGTATGAACTAAATTGGGCTTATTACTCAGTGTACAGTGTCACCTGTTATTGAATATTTGCTCATAGACACTGATAAATATTCTCATTAACGTATTTGTTAAAGTCTTCCTTATTGTTGCCTTGCCCACTTAATAATGGTAATAATCTCAATATTTCACTAAAGCAACTGAAACAGTCTGGAATGACACTCTCCCACCAGCAGAGTTGCTCACTCCTAAAAGCATCTGCACTGTAGCGTACTATCCAATTGAAACCATTAAAGAAGCACAAAAACAATTACCCTGTTTGAGTCTGCAGCTGCTCAGCGGCTCATAGTCATCGACGTCAAGTTGCATTAGTCCCAGGCGTCTGGCTGGTTTTTGCAGGTGAATTTAACCACATCACACATGATGAGGTCGGGCCTTCCTAATCTTCACAAAAGTCACTTTTAATAATGCAGCAGAAATCAGTTGTACAAGGTGAACAAAATGAGCACTAAACTACAGCACAATGAGTAGAGTGACCCAGAGGAATGAAAAGATCTAATCCCAGCAGAAGAGCTCTGAGTAACACTGGCATTTGAAGTTTCTTCAGTCTAGAGTATAGATTTGTGACTAAAGTCTGACCTGAAGACCACATTTCCTTATTGCGCAGATAAATGGTTTTAAACAGATGGCTCAGGGGCCTAAGACTTGAGACCAGAAAATAAATAATCTGACAACAAATGACAATGTTTTTTATTACCTTGGTATAATGGGGTTGTATATTCTGCCTTTTCCATTCCAGTATTAATATACTGTAATTAGGCTTGCCATTCAATTCTTAAAAACTCTAAAATTATTGTTTCAAACTAAATGATTGTGAGCTGTGCCAGGCTGAGTTTGAATATCAACCCATCGTCAGTGGTTTGATGGGCAAAACTCAAAAAGAATAATTACACATGTCTGCCATGCCAAAGATGGTGGGGGGTTGGCAAATCCAAGTGTTGCTAATACAGTAAGCACATGGCACTTGATTTTCAAAAGCCAGATTATCCTGAGAATTGCTTGTCGACTGGAGGCTAGTCAAGCGAACTTAACATAACCTCCATCACCACCCACCACCACCCCCAGTTTACCCCCCTCCCCCAATCCTCCTCCTTTCTATATCGTCTAGCCAGGCTCACTCAGAGGGACTGGTCTAAGGACTGGCCCCATGTATAATGGATCACCAAGAAGAAGCCATATTCAAGGGAAATTTTAGAGCCAAGAGTCATCTCTGCTCCAGATTGCACTGCAGTATAGTTTGCCCTTCAAGTATGATGGCTCACTTGCGCTGCCACAGGAGTATAGAATTTTCACAAAGAAGCATATATATATATATATATATATATATATATATATATATATATATATATATATATATATCCTTGGCACAGTACCAAAATATTTGCCATAGTCATTGAGTACACATTCCTGCCTAAATGTACTGAATGCCCAGATAAGCTTTCATTGGGAAACCATATTATGAAAAAATGAAAACATCTTTTGAATAAATTACTCTAAATGAGAGAAGATCTTTTACTGTTGCCAATGGTTACCACCAGCAGCAGGACAAACACATGCATGTTGGGTTATTCTCTCCATTAGTTTCTAGGCAACATGTTTCTGGACCTTGTATTTTAACCTGTCACATTGATATTCCCAAAAGACAACAAACAAATACACATTCCTGCTTCTTCTTATTCTTGAGTCTATTTGAGTCTGTTTCAATACTGAAATTTCAAATTTCATTTCGTTTGATAAAATATTGTAGAATTAAAAAGCAGTTGTATTTCATGTTCACATTTAAGACAAGGTAATGTAAAATACACATGCAAATACAGGATTAATAGTACTTAATGTGTGCAAGCACAGTTGGTCTACAAGCACCTTTACCTTTAAAGTAATGGCAAAGAAGCACCTGAAATGACACACTAGGCATGGTGCATAGAAAGCTATAGTGACCAATGAAGTAATCGAGATCAGATGCAGACACTGATGTAATGTCTACCCAGCTAACACTTCTAGTTCATGCACTTCCATGTTTGTTATGGCAACAGCCGTGCTGTAGCACCCTTAGTTTTTTTTATAGAATTTGAAACCTGGGCCTTATGAGGCCCCAAATAACTGTAGACAAAAAAGGAAAACATGGTTCAATTATCTTCCATTCTATAGAAATTAAGCCGAAAATTGTCCATAATCTTACAAATTTGCAGTAGAGACCTGAGGCAGTGCTAGATTTCACTTCTTTGTACCACTCGGTATTGTACTGTCCTGTCCTGTCTGTTAAACTGTCTATTGTTTACTGTATTTATTGTATTTATTGTACTGTTTGCACTTTATGTCGTCTTATTGTATTGCTGCTCCATGTTGCACCTTGGTTCCGGAGGAATGCAATGTCATTGCACTGTGTACCTGTACTTGTTGTAATGACAATAAAAAGCCTTGACTTGACTTGACTTGATTCTCCTACTCATTTGAGAGACACATCCATTCTCTCAGACCAAGTGTGTTTTAGACCATCAGCCTAAAAGCCTAAATTTTTCCAGTGGAAAAGGTTTTTCACTCAGTGTAATGTTACAATGGAGAAAGTGCAGGTCATATATTTTATTCATATATTTCATAAACTTTATTGTCATTTTTGATTTCCATGGATTTATGATATACAAAAATATTTCCATTAAAATTACAGTACCAGAGCTCAGCTATTTTTGCCACTTAGACAAACTGAAATAGCTATGCTCCAGTTTAACCAAGGTGCTGCTATGAGAAAGACATATTTAAACATATGTACATTTGATCTTCATTCATTCATATTGATGTAAACATGTGATGAAACTAAACAAATAAAAAGAAGAAAAATACAAAATCATTTGTGTAATGATTGTGATTTTTTTTTTTACTTTGAGGAAAAAGTTAGGACAACCCCCATATTTTTTACTACTTAAAATGCCTAAAATTAAAATTTAGTGAAGCACATTGGCTGCATCATTTGAGAGGAGACTGTCTTCTTTAAATCTCAGTCATTTAAAAGAGCTCCCTAAGACCTTAAATAAAAGGTAGCAGATGCAAATATCTGGGAAGAAAGATTTTTTCCCAGACATTTGAATCTGCAACCTTTTTTGAAGGCCTCAGAGAGTTCTTTGTTATGTTTCAAGTAGCAATAAACATGGGGGTATCCTAACTTTTTCTCACAATAAAACTGTATTCCTATTAATTACATTTTTTAAGTTGTAGTTCTTTCATCTCTCAGTGTTGTTTAACTTAAATCAAATGTCCACATGTATTTAAGGTTTTTATGGGGTGTCCCAATTTTTAACATGGCTGTACAGTTTCATGCATTATTTTAGTAAAAATAATTTCAGTTTTGTTGGCTTAAACAAATACCTCTGGATTCATCTGGAACACACAAAAGAAAACATTGTGATTGTTTAGATGGATCATTTGCAATATCAGTCCTGTTGATTATATTAAAACAGAAAAAACCATGTGTGGGGGTAACAGTAGTGGGAAAAAACTGACAAGGGTTCCAGGAAACTATATGAGTGCTGAGAGTCATGCGCTGTTCCTGCATGCTTGTCATAAATCATTCATTAGTAATATCACAGCCATGCTTGTGGGTTGGTGTTGACATAGTGGTGGCAAAACACATTTAAGCAGGGTGTGAGGTTTATACTTTGTTTAGGCTAGGACTGTTAAACTCAACTTTATCATGAATAACAAGAACTATGGGTGATCTGGAGGAAAGGGGCATACTGGACATGTTTGGGGTCATGGCGAATACATCAACCCCAACGTCAAAAGGTCGGTGAAGATTGTCAGCTTGCCTTGGTTGAGTCTGCCAAACAGATCGAGTGAGCCATCTGTTGAGGGTGGGCTGGGGTGGGCTCAGCCCTGCTTACTCATGAGGGCTCATCCAGAATGGCCTGATTTGGATTGATGTGTTTTGTTTTGTTTTGTTCTTTGTTTTGTTTTTTGTTTTTTAAGCTGCAGGCAACATGCACATTCATAAACATACAGTGCATCCTGGAAATATTCATAGTGCTTTACTTTTTTCACATATTGTTATGTTACAGTCTTATTCCAAAGTGGGTTAAAAGTTTGTTTTATTAAAAATAAAACCACAAAAATATTGCATGTACATAAGTATTCACAGACACAGGACATTCAAAATGGACAAGTATATCTTGTTTCCACTGATCATCCTTCAGATGTTTCAACAGCTTGATTGGACACCTATGGGAAATTTAGTTTATTGGACATGATTTGGAAAGGCGCACAGCATATATAAGGTCCCATAATAGACAGTGCATGTCAACAGGAATTGTCTGTAGTCCACTGAGACAGGATTTTATTAAGCGTTTTATTGAGATTTTATTTAGTGTTGCTCTGTGGAGAGAGGAGAACCTTTCAGAAGGACAACCACTTTTGCAGCACTCCACCAATCAGGCATGTGTGGTAGAGTGGCCAGACAGAAGTCACTCCTCAGTAAAAAGGCACATGACAGCTCATATGGAGTTTGCCAAAAGGCACCCAAAGGACTCTCAGACCAAGTATCATGTCTGGAGCAAAACAGGCACTGCTCACCAGCTAGCCAAAACCATTCCTACAGTGAAGCATGGTGGTGGCAGCATCGTGCTGTGGGGACGTTTTTCTGCAGCAGGAACTTGGAGACAGTTCAGAAACTTGAACATCATTCTTGAAAAGACTTGAGGCTGTAATTGCTGACAAAGGTGCATTACAGTATTGAGCAAAGGCGGTGAATACTTATGTATATGTTATATTTTGTGTTTTTATTTTTCGTAAATTTTCAAAAACATCAAACATTTTTTTCTCACTTTGTTATTGTAGAATTTTGAGGGGAAACAATGAATTGAATCAATTTTGAAATAAGAAATTGGCATAACAAAATGTAGAAAAAGTGAAATGCAGTGAATGCTTTCCAGATGCACTGTATATACATAAGCATAAAGTGTGCTCACAAATACATGCTCTCATGTTGGTTATCAGAAGAAAATATTCAAATGAGTAATTTCATTTTTGTCCCCATTAATTACAGCATCAGTTCTGTGAGGTAAGGGTTACCCTGTCCCTTGGCTATCTATAGACATTTTTGAATTATTGTTTGTATAACACACCAGAATTTCTTTGAATATTAGCTTTTTACATCAATTTATATTAACATTAAGAATAATATTTTAGAGTAGTAATGGTAAAGACATACTAGTTAGTCTAATAGTTAAAAAACAGTTAGTCTAAAGATTAACAACTGAGAAATAGGTGTACAGATTAATCATAGCATTTATCATTAACATACCAAGTCACCAATGTTCTTCCATGTACAGTGCATGTATCTGGCTCTGGATTCAAGGCTGCTTTTGCCATCTTCTATATCTGAGCCTCCCACTGCAAAGAGAGTTTGCACAGTCAGTAACATAATCGACAGGAAAGTGCAAATACATATTTACTAACGTTGACTAATCTGCCTGACTATGCCCAAATAGCCTCACAATTACCCAGTTTTGTCCTCTTTACACTATGATAAGTCTCTGTTTTGCTATTTATGCTTGACATTAACAAGCATTTTTGGTTTGAGCTACTGTCAGTATTTGTAACTTTATACTTTCAAAGGGCTCCAACATATATAGTGAGTGTAACTGAAAGAAAGACTTGTAGGTGTAGCTACAATGCAAATAAAATGAGTCCATAGGTCCCAGTCTTCCAAGATTTTTCATGTGGGATTTACAAACCGGATTCCAAAAAAGTTGGGACACTAAACAAATTGTGAATAAAAACTGAATGCAATGATGAGGAGATGGCAAATGTCAATATTTTATTCTTAATAGAACATAGATAACAGATCAAAGGTTTAATCTGAGTAAATGTAACATTTTAAAGGAAAAATATGTTGATTCAAAATTTCACAGTGTCAACAAATCCCAAAAACGTTGGGACAAGTAGCAATAAGTGGCTGGAAAAAGGAAATTAAGCATACAACGAACAGCTGGAAGGCCAATTAACACTAATTAGGTCAATTGACAACATGATTGGGTATAAAAAGAGCTTCTCAGAGTGTCAGTGTCTCTCTGAAGCCAAGATGGTAAGAGGATCACCAATTCCACCATTGTTGTGCAAAAAGGTAGTGCAGCAATACCAGAATGGTGTTACCCAGCGTAAAATAGCAAAGACTTTTATCATTATCAACCCTGCATAACATCATCAAAAGATTCAGAGAATCTGGAATAATCGCTGTGCATAAGGGTCAAGGCCATAAAACTCTACTTGATGCTCGTGATCTCCGGGCCCTTAAACGTCACTGCACCTCAAACAGGAATGCCACTGTCAAGGAAATAACAGAATGGGCTCAGGAATACTTCCAGAAAGCATTGTCAGTGAACACAATCCACCGTGCCATCCGCCGTTGCCAGCTGAAACTCTACAGTGCAAAGAAGAAGCATTTCTAAGCTCCACAAGCTCAGACATTTGCACTGGACCAGGGGTCATTTAAAATGGAGTGTGGCAATATGGAAGACTGTTCTGTGGTCAGATGAGTCACGATTTGAAGTTCTTTATGGAACACTGGGACGCCATGTCATCCGGACCAGAGAGGACAAGGATAACCCAAGTTGTTATCAACGCTCTGTTCAGAAGCCTGCATCATTGATGGTATGGGGTTGCATGAGTGCTTGTGGCATGGGCAGCTTGCATGTCTGGAAAGGCACCATTAATGCAGAGAACTATGTTCAGGTTCTAGAACAACATATGCTCTCATCTAGACGTCATCTCTTTCAGGGAAGACCCTGCATTTTTCAACAAGATAATGCCAGACAACATTCTGCAGCAATCACATCATCATGGCTACGTAGGAGAAGGATCTGGGTACTGAAATGGCCAGCCTGCAGTCCAGATCTTTCACCTATAGAGAACATTTGGTGCATCATAAAGAGGAAGGTGAGACAAAGAAGGCCCAAGACGAACAGTTGGAGGCCTGTATTAGACATGAATGGGAGAGCATTCCTATTTCTAAACTTGAGAAACTGGTCTCCTCTGTCCCCAGACGTCTGTTGAGTGTTGTAAGAAGAAGGGGGGATGCCACACTGATAAAAATGGCCTTGTCCCGACTTTTTTGGGATTTGTTGATGCAATGAAATTTTGAAACAACATATTTTTCCCTTAAAATGATACATTCTCTCAGTTTAAACTTTTGATCTGTGATTTGTGTTCTGTTCTGAATAAAATATTAGATGTTGGCATCTCCACATCAGTGCATTCAGTTTTTATTCACAATTTGTTTAGTGTCCCAACTTGTTTGTACTTGTTCAAATGAAAAGTTGTTAGTGTAAACACACAGGATGCACTGCTAATTGCCCAAAATTAGCTCAGAGTGCACAGAGACAACAGTCAACAAGATGGAATATGTATATATGTGCATACAATTATATAAGAACATTATAGCAGGCTTTATATATACCAGCAAGCTTTGTCTTCCATCAGTGCAGATCATTCACTACCTACTTTAAATGATAGTCTTTTGATAACTTGCAATACTCTAAAAGTAACAGCTAAGAGTATTTTAGTTACATGAAATAGAATGAATACAACATATAGGATGGTGTGCCAAAGTTTATGCACCCCAGTCAAAATATCTGTAAAAAACTATTCACAGTTAAAATTACATTCCAAGGCCTAATTTTTAATATGGATAACACATAAATCTTTAATATGTCTTTAGTGTCACAGTCCAAATTATGAGAATCATACGACCCTAGAGCATTTCAACACATTGGACTGAGTTCTATAGACTGTTTTTTGTTCAGTACAGTACTTTTCACAAAAGATTGCAGCAGGACAAGGAGCTGTTTTGCAGTTATGCTGTAAAGCATAGCCTTTGATATCCCATCGGGACCACAGCAAGTTGTTGTGTATCTCAGATCATAGGCAGTATGTTCACAGTAAGTTTGCTAGCAGTCAGTAGTGGCAAGTCATTAAGTACCCTTAATGTATACGTTTTAATATATGTATACATAGTTAATATTGATTAAAGAAATTATTTTGAAACGGGTCAAAACTAGCTTTAGCGGCAAAGCACACCAAGCTTCCCTCTCTGCCCCATCTCTAAGGTATAGTGGGTTCATTAAGCAGTTACTCTCTAAGTGTAGTAATGGCTTGTTTATGTCATAGTTAGGAAATGCCAAAAGCTTTATAAATTAAAATGGATAAAGACATCATTTAAAAAATGAACAAATTTAAACATCATGGCTTTTGGAAATCAGATCATGTTTTACTTGCTTAACTATTCATATCAACAGATATTTCAACCATGCTTTGCATGGCACTATATACCATATATGACATGTATTTTGGTCACTTTTAAAAATCGAGTAAGTTAGTAAACCATGCAAAATGTGTTGTGAAACAAAACTGACTCAGGAGCTGAGTGTATTTTTATGCCCTTACACAATTAAAATAATCAGAACTAAATCAATAAATACATTGAATGTATTCCACTGTAAATACAACTGGCAAGTAATCATCTTTTGGAAACATCTCATTCCACTGGAAATACTAAATAAATGATGAATGATTTGTCAATGGAATAAAACACTTTCCTTAGATATTTTATCTTCTGACTTCAAACAAATAAAAATAAAAAGCTAGAAATTAAAGAATGAATCTTACAATTTACAGCAGTCTCAATAATAGAGATGTGAGATGTAAGGTAGTTTCACTTAAAAAAAAAGTTAAAAATATTAAGAAAAAATTTTGTCATTGATTATTTTAACATATAGGTGTACTTTTAGACTTTTAAACTGTTGCTTCACAATTTGTTAGCCCTTTACTTACCAGGTTTTAATTGAATGCAAGAACATTCTCATCATAACAGTGTCACCTGTATTGTAGAGGCATATTAGTATGTTTTGCACCTGTACATGTTTATCAGGTGCAGCAGCTGGCGATTTTTTAAACCACTACAGTGGCATTGCTCGAGTCACAGTTGTATAAAATATCCAGTCAACAGTGGGCTTGTTGTCAGAAGCTGATGTACAGTTAGAGGATGATTACTTGAAAAATGACCAGAGGCAAGTGTTTGAAGCTATAAGGTACATACAAAGCTAGAATTAAACAATAGAATTGAACCACTTGTTTGTCTGGGTTGATGCTGATATAAGATGCTGTGCTTGATGGGCACTGCCCTTGCTTGTTAAGCCATGTCACTTGCATATTCTGTGTGCCTCTCCTTCCAGCACTGGCAAGCTCTGCTGCTGAGCTTCTTAAGTTCCATCATTACCCATATGAGCTAAACGTTTTGCAAAAATGTAAATTAAGAATGAAATCATTCATTGGCAACTATTGCCCTTTAGAAAGCATTTCACTGCTTTTCCTTTAGGGAACTTGCAGGTGCTAACATGAGCACCTAATTGACTAGCTGAACCAATTAAATATGCATGATTTCACTGTCTTCCTGGCCTACAGTATTTTCCTTTGATCTATCAGAAAACCTGGTATAGCTGCTGACTGCTCTTTCTTTCCTTTTCTACCACATGGCTGTGTGTCCAGCTGTCTATCTAAAGTAGGCAGAAATGTCACCTCGTCTTCCAATCCAGCATAATATAGATTTACTAAATACCACCACAATAATTCATTTACCACTCTGCATACAAATATGTGGACATATCCTCTTTGTTTGGGTAATACATTTATAGTATCTAATAGAATCATATCATATGTGTTCCTGGAAGCAAAACAAAGCCAGCAGCATTGTAGCTGGAAGAATGAGATTGTGAGTATGTGTAACCATTTCCCTGATACCTGATTTCACTTGCGAAAAAGAGAGAGAGTTGAGAGTTGGAGAGAGACAGAGAGAGCCAGGAAAGGGATGGTAAATTATCCGCAGCTCTGCGCACTACTTTAATTACAGCCTTCAAGACAAGAGAAGGGCTCCATTGATGTGCAGATGAGGGTGGACTGCTGGATGGGTGTTGAGCTGAAAGAACCCATGTTTTGGTGATTCGCTGTCAAAAGAACAGCTGGGTTGCCATTTTTCTCTCAAATTAGATTTCAGCAAAGCAATGCAATATGAGGCATTCGATGAGGAGCAAAAAAACAAAAATGAAAAATGAGGGGGGGGGGAGGGGCAGATATTTTTCTTTCTTTTGCTCTAGCTTTTTTAAACTGAGCCACGAGAGCAACAGGAAAAAGTCAATCTGGAGTTGTGTTAATTAGCCAGAGAGTGAGGAAGCAAACATAATCATTCATTTTCTGAGGTTCAAAGGTTGAATTGAGGCGCCTCTCTGGCAGGATCCATGTTAAACTCTGCCTTTTCAGGTTCTATGTAATGCACAGCAATTCTGTCTCCCATAGACACGTACCATTTCCATTCAATAATACATTATAAGCATTTTTGTCCTTTCAACATGACTCTACCAACAGCAGAAGAGGGACAAATGAGCAGCAATAAAAAGCATTCATAGGGAAACATAACTCTTGGGGTGATAAAAAATGGAGGGTAAAAGGTAAAAAAATACTACCTCTGTCCAGTGAAGTGGAGCTTGTGGGGACCAGGTGCTGACATTGCTCTGGCTCTCTCTCTCTCCTTCTGTCTCTCTCCCTCTGTTTGTTTTCAGTATGCTGTTTAAAAGGATTCTGTGGGGAAACACACAGGTCACTGATAGCTCTAATACCATGTCTGTAATAGAAAGAGGCCCCACCCCTTTGTGAACCTTCTGTCCTCAAAAGAGGGAATGCAATGCATATACTCACACATGCACACACACACACACACACACACACACACACACACACACACACACACACACACACAAACTCAGCCATGGCAGGTGATTTCTTTCAAAATTGCTGGAAGAGCACATATGTATCAGAATCAGATAGAGAATGAGGTCTGGGTAAAACTTATGTGCAATCACAATCAGTACTATCTTCAGTTACATCTATATAGGCCTACAGAATATAATTTGATATGATCTGACCATACGGTTTGTTATGTCTCTTTGTTGGGAAGGGATCCTGTCCTACCAGTTCATCTTTAGATTTGACTAATGATCTTTAGCATGGCTAAGCACTAATCAATCAATTCCAAATGCTAAGGTTTACAAAAAGCAAACAAATGAACAAAGGTTTCATATTTCAGTCAGATAGTCAGTGTCAGTGACAAAAAGTATGATATGTTAATAGATAAATTAAAAAATTCACAAACAGAGAAACTATTTCCAAATGTAGATAATTATCACTCCAGTGATAGAAGTGAACCAGCTAGTGGGCAAATTAAATGGATCTTAAATATACGTTTACCTCTCTAATTTGTGAAATTTAATTACTAAAATCTTAATAATCCATTCAAGATATTCTTTATTAGGTTCAACACGATTCTGTCAGACATTCATTCAAAAACACATTGATTTCCAGGATGAAAATGTTTTTGATTTTTTAAACATACCTTGAACATTGATGGTCTTAATAAGATACAATATAGACATTTGTGGAAGGATGATAAATTTCATATCTAACTAAAATTTAAATTGCATTATTACAATTACATGAGTCTCGCACACTTTATTTAACACACTTGAAATATGATATCAGTTTAAAGCAGCATTGGGCAAGAATGTGTATCTTGCTCCTGGCCTCCGCCTAGAATTATAATTAGTGCTTTAACGTGCAGTTTTGGATAAGTTGAGAGATACAGAACAGGCCCCTCAAAGTAAAAAATGCATGTGGACTGACAGAGTAATACTACGTAATTTTACACCTGCAGCACTGAATAGTCCTCAAGCCTTAAGACAGGTTCTACCTGCCATATGTTGTACAGCTAAAGTGATTTATTGTGCGGCCTGGTACCAATTGCTCCACGGACCGGTTCCGGTCTGGGGGTTGGGGACCACTGCATTAAAATACTGAAAAAGTGAATAGTTATGATAATAAATAAATATCTACATCCAGAGTTATTGCACAGATAAATTCAACAAATTGAAAAGTGATACATAGTGGTTTGTAGTGGTCACCCATTAAGGGAGGAGTTTAATGGCCACAGGTAGGACTGACCTCCTGTGGCACTCTGTAGTGCATTTTGGTGGGATAATTCTTGCATTGGCAGTGCTCCTGTGTCTCATCACTGTTTGGTTGAGTGGGTGGGAGTCATTGTCCATAATGGCCTGCAGTTAATAGACAGCATCCTCCTCTCTGAGAGTCCAACTCAACTCCCACAACATCACCAGGACCTCAAACACCTCAGAAAATAGAGGCAACTTTGGACCTTCCTGTAAAGGGCATACGTGTTCTTAGCCTAGTCCAGTTTATTGTCAATGTGTACTCCCAGATACTTGTAGTCATCCACAGTGTCCACTCTGATGCCCCTGATTGTCACAGACGAAGCGTCTTGTTCCTCCTCAGATCCACCACTTGTTCCTTTGTCTTTGTAACATTGAGCTCCAGATAGTTCAGCTCACACCATGTACAATGTCCCTGTACTCATCCTCATCACCCCTTCAGACAAATCCAACAATTGCAGAGTCATCAGAAAACTTCTGCAGTAGCTGAAGTCTGTGGTTTAGAGAGTGAAGAGGAAGGGAGAGAAGACAGTTCCCTGTGGGTCTCCAGTGGTAACCACTCTGTCTGACACACAGTGCTGCAGACACAAATATCTGAAACTGTATAAAGCCATTGTAGAAACATAGCTGTTCAACCAATGTAAGAATCACACACCTTTTTTCATTAACCAACTCTTAAGAGAGAGTTCAGAACTGAACGGAGGTTAGTGCTAATACATCTACACGGTACTTGGTACTCTTGGTACATGTACAGTACAACACATCGGAACACATTTGACTGTATTGTTTAAAAGAAACTGGGTCCAGAAAAGTCCTGTTATAGATATTAAACACACTATAAACCAGTCATTTTAAGAAATATCATATCTAAATGAAATAGCTAAATGAGAACAGAATGTCATTATATAAACTGTTACTGACATTAAGATGAGCTTACTTCAGTATTAATTAGCAGCACATCCTATCTAAAGTATGGGGCTGTATTCTAAATACAAACACACAGACTGGATCAGATCAGTATCAGCTGATACTCAGCATTAAGAGACTTGGATCAGATCAAGGAGCAGAATAACATGATTGGGACATCCATACAAAGATTGATAGGATTGGATATCAACGCCAACCTACTTCTAACCTAGAGTGATCATATTTTGGTTTTCAAAGAAGAGGATACTTGGTGCCCAGAAAAGGTTTAATCTGCACCATGATTTTGTGTCCACTGACTAGACAGCTCTGCTGTGGGTAGTTGGGCCATCTGAATGAGCGTCCTCATAATACTAGTAGTGACTGATATCCCTGAAGGTTATGGAGTGAGATCACTGTCTTTTATATCTGAGCACAGCAAACATTACGAGACCAGAGAATCAAGAAAGCAGAGTAAAACAGCAAGAAACTGCTGAGAAACAAAACTGCGCTCTCTGGCTTGATTCTGGTTTCCTTGCATGAGTTTGTGTTTACATCACAATTACAATAGGAAATACATGAGAGGTCACTTCAGTGATTGCCTGAACAATTGATTCAAACTAAGAGGAAATTCAGCTGATACTCACTCCTTCTCTTATTCACAAACTTTCTTCTTCTTCTTCTTCTTCTTCTTCTTCTTCTTCTTCTTCTTCTTCTTCTTCTTCTTCTTCTTCTTGCTGCTCCCTTCATCTGCCGCCATCTTGCCCTATCCCCTGCCTCCTCTACTGTTGCACCAACCATCTCCTTGTCCACCTTCACTACATCCATAAACCTTCTCTGAGGTCTTCCTCTTCTCTGTCTGCCTGACAGCTCCGTCACCAACATTCTTTGTCCAATATATCCACTATTCCTCCTCAACACATGTCCAAACCATCTCAACCTGGCCTCTCTGGCTTTATCTCCAAACTGCTCCACCTTCACTGTCCCTCTGATCTGCTCATTTCTAATCTTGTCCATCCTTGTCACTCCCAACAACAGCACCTTTTAGACAGAGCCACATCATAGCAGTTCTCACTACTGTCTTTAAACCTTCCCTTTCACTCTTGCTGCTATCCTTCTACTGCTGTCTCTTATTCTCAAACAACATCCAGAAATAACTGAAATGAAATTTAATAAATAAAATACTCTACATTCCCCCTCGCTGCATTAAGCAGACTATGTTTAATTGTAATTGACATTATAATTTTATATTAGTTTTATTATTATTATTATTATTATTATTATTATTATTATTATTATTATTATTATTATTATTATTGCACATAGTCCGGTTGTGCCAACCTCTGTCCTCCTGTTACAGACAGACATCACAGTCTGATAGCATGAGGGAGAAAAGAGTTTTTAAATCTATTGGTCATGCACTTGGGAAGGAGCAGTCTGACACTGAACAGGCTCTTCTGGTGGCTGATGACGCTGTGCAGAAGGTGACTGGCATCGTCCATAATGTCCTGTAGTTTGCTCATATTTCTCTTCTCTGCCACTGGCAGCAGGGAACCTCTGCAATTTATTGATAATCTATGAGCAGGATGAACATCTACAGGTTTATTCCAATAATTAGTTTAGCCTGATATTACTTTTATCAATATAGTGTGTTTAATTTGTGTGGCCTTTAGGGTGGGCTGTGACTTGCTGGATGTCTGAGCTGTGTGTGAAAGCACTCATAATGTTTCAGCTCCTGAAAGAATGTTTCCTTCGCTTTTCCAATTTGCTTCTTTGAGTGGTACACAGGATATCTTTTTGATATCCTGCTACTATGTTTTTTCCATGGTGTAAGTAATATGAAAAAGTGCAATGGCTAGTGTGCATACTTTCAATGTGAAAATCTTTTCTGAATATTCCACAAATTTGTGTTGTTTGTTTGCATCATGCTCTGTGTGTAATGGTCTTTAATCACACTACCAATCTTTTAATGCCCCTTAACTTCACTCCTAACAGTTCTGAAAGCATGTTTGCTTTTCATGAGAACACAAATTTCATTGTTGCACACAATGACAAATAAAATTTCATGAGAGCCTAAAAAAATGCATTTCAAAAGTTGATGAGACAGTAAATGTGTAGTGTACACTAACTAAATTTAAGACAGTCTGAAAAAAGGGGAAACAACTGAAATGCAATGACACACTACATTCCAGCTCTCTGGTGCCTGCATTTTTTCTGCTCCTGCTCTGTGTCTTTTTCACATTTCTGATTAGCAGCCACATTTTATCACTCCACAGACAAGTCAATTTTCATTTTTCTGGGGAGGGTCACAGTGCAGGGGGGCCAGGAAAGGAGAGGCATCACAGAAAGACCCCAGTGGGCCGGGAGCTGAAGCTGATAATTAGTCTCGGCCAAAGTGTCGGGGTCAAAAAGGCAGGATTATTTGGCTTGTGTAGACAGCAATTTCCCTAAGCCACATGAGACGAGCTGCGGCAAAGCTGTTGCACATGTGCGCCAAGGTCGGAGTTGACCCTGTATTCCCTACAGGAAATGCGAATATTGAAAGCAAAAAAGGAGAGCTATGGGGTGTGGGGTGTGTGGTGGCTGAAGCACTGCATTTGACTCCTTCCAAGGGAGCCGCCTGCCTTTGCCCATCAATTTCCGGCACTAGTTCACAGCTCTGACACAGGCTGATAATCATGCCGGGGCTTTATTCTGTGTGTGTGTGTGTGTGTGTGTGTGTGTGTGTGTGTGTGTGTGTGTGTGTGTGTGTGTGTGTTCTCTCCGTACTGAGGACAGAGCTGTGCATTGGGGTTGATGGTCACATCGCCTTCACTTAGGCTATCATAAGTGGCAGAATTTAATGATGAGGTTTGCTATCCCTTGTGAATGCACTCACACTCTGAGCAAAAGGTGGATTTTTCTTTTTTCTTTTAGTCAGAGACAACATGCTGTGAGGAGTGCATTAAAATTCTGGATCCTGCACAGATATAAAATGATGGATTGAATTATTCATTCTTTCTATTCTACAATATTTTAAAACCTGAGCTGGTACTTCTCTTTGAACTTTGAAATATGCAGTCGATACATTAAGTGTTTGTATTGTATTGTATCACAAATGTGACTTGTATAATACAATCTGATGGGTTGGTACTTATTACTAGAGGTTTATTCAGTAACAAGTCTTGCCATACCTCCAAAATTGCAACTTTACAAAAGAAGGAGTAAAACTTAACTTTGAGTAAAAGTCAATACAAAGAGATGTTGTTCTTTTTGTACTGTGGAAGAAAAAGTATTTTAAAAACAGCGAATATTAGGCTAGAGTAATTAAGGCTAAGGTAGGACATTTTGGTGCATTTGCTGTTTGTATACCTTGAGATATAAAGCCAACATAATAGTATATTTCACTTATTTTTATTCTTTGCATTGAGTTTAAATGTCCTAGAAAATGCACCAATTGAAACCTTCAAAAAGTTTAAAATAACCTTGAATAAAATCTTTCACTGACTAATTCTATTTGCTTTGTTGGACATAGAAGAGTTTGTGTGACAAGCTATCAATTTATTAGAAAGACAGTAATTACTCTTTATTATCATATATGTCATGTAAAGAGAGCAGAACTAAATGCACACCTCAAATTCTTTGACCATCCTGTAAATCAGATGAATTAAAAAAATTACATAATTAAATACCCTCATTATATTTGAACAAAGGTACTGTGTAATTGAGTACAGATATCTATAACAATCTAAAAGAATCCATTAGAAGACTAAAAAACTGCATTTTTTAAATTTGCCTGGTTCTCATATGGGCTTCTTGCTGTTCAAGGATTGTTCCATCCTAATCTAAGATAGGACATTTGAAATGTCATGTGACTTTATCATGCTTTATCAGCTTATGTTACTACACAGCTGCAGCTGCCTTTGAGATTTGTCAGCAAATATATGCTAGCAAAACTAGATTCATCTCCATTTATTCTGCTGAGAATAAATTTTGTTCAACTTTGATTAACTTTGACTAGTGAATTTACATCCATGACCAATAGCATATCTGCTTTGTCTGTGTTGACCAGAAGGTGCAGAAACATCTTAATTTGACCAAAGGTATATAATTTGAAGGTTAATAATTATGAATTTAAGTGTTTGTTGTTGGCCCTGTAGTTGGGCCAGGTCTTTCCCTCTCAGATCCTGCAGAGTATGGAAGGCAGGGGTGTAGCCAAGCCCCTGTATGACTGACAGGACCAAACTGGTGGTGTCAGGGAGCAAGGAGGGAAAAGCGAGACATCAACATCTGTAAAGCAGCGAAGGGGTGTATGAGTAAAATCCTTTCAGAAAGGGGTGGAGACAAGTGATTGAGGATGGCTGAGGAAGGAAAGAACACATGGCATTTGAGTCTCCTGTTAGAACTTTCACTAGATCTTTCATATCCAAAGACCCCAAAACGTGGGTGAGTTCAGTGTGGCCCTGTATATTTATTGCTAAGTAAGTTTCTGAGCACACAAATCATCCATTGCCCTAACCATGGCAACCATCCATTGCCCCAAAACTCAGTGTGTCACAATGTACCATAGCAAATATGTAATTATCTGGCATAATTATGCTTACTTTTGTATTTTATTGTTTGTGGTAACCGAGCAACTGCAACTGCCTCCTTGGTAGTGAGGCATTAAACACACAGTTAATATAAATCACCTTACTGCCATATACCACAACCTTACATACCATGTAAGGCTGAAAATTGTACTAAAACTCACTGTGCAGTCCTGCACTAAAGTGAGTCCAGCCAAGCACATCTCCACTCATAAATCACCAAACTTTTGCCAACCATGACATTACATTATGACACCCATTTTGCAATGCAGCAAGCTAAACACAGTCTTGTAAAGCTAAAATACTCTTGTAAAATAAACAATAGTACCATCTTTGGAAACAAAATCACATGTATTTTGAAGGTCAAATTATTAAAACATTGTGTTTGAGATAAACCCTGCTGTTCTTCCTTATCTGTCATCATATGTTTCACTGCCCAAACAGAGCAGGTGCTGCTCATGAAACTTTTTAAAACATAATTTTTAGAGATGCTTGGAAACTTTTTATAACAGATTATAAACATGTCTTAGTTAATGCAGAATCGTGTATATTCATATATTGCCTCGCTAATAGATAAAAATAAAGACAACCCTAGATACCTGTTTAAAACCTTCTCAAAATTACCAGCAGTCACAACACAGGCTCAATCATTCCACCTGATATCTTTTGTCACGATTATATGACATTCTTTAACATCAAAATAAAAAAAAAATTAAACTAAAGATTCATAATCTGGCCCCAACCTCATCTCCTCACACATTTGAGAACAGTACTGGTACTGAGTCGAGTTTAGAACATTTTAACCCTGTTAGTGAAAAAGTGAAAACAGACCACATACACTCTGTTCAAAAAGCATCTAAAAAACTGGTTCATAACACATCAGTCAACATTAATTAGGATTATGGTCAATGTCTCCCCTGAACCCACCCCTGCTGTCACCTGTGTCTCTATTATGTAGGATGTAGTATGTATACAGTGGGGAAAATAAGTATTTAGTCAGTCACCAATTGTGCAAGTTCTCCCACTTAAAAAGATGAGAGAGGCCGTTAATTGACATCATAGGTAGACCTCAACTATGAGAGACAAAATGTGAAAAAAAAAATTGAGAAAATCATTTTGTCTGACTTTTAAAGAATTTATTTGCAAATAATGGTGGAAAATAAGTATTTGGTCAATAACAAAAGTTCATCTCAATACTTTGTTGTATATCCTCTGTTGGCAATGACAGAGGTCAAACGTTTTCTGTAAGTCTTCACAAGGTTGGCACACACTGTTGCTGGTATGTTGGCCCATTCCTCCATGCAGATCTCCTCTAGAGCAGTGATGTTTTGGGGCTGTCGGCGGGCAACACGGACTTTTAACTCCCTCCAAAGGTTTTCGATGGGGTTGAGATCGGGAGACTGGCTAGGCCACTCCAGGACTTTGAAATGTTTCTTACGAAGCCACTCCTTTGTTGCCCTGGCAGTGTGCTTGGGATCATTGTCATGCTGAAAGACCCAGCCACGTTTCATCTTCATTGCCCTTGCTGATGGAAGGAGGTTTGCACCCAAAATCTCACAATACATGGCCCCATTCATTCTTTCATGTACACGGACCAGTCGTCCTGGTCCCTTTGCAGAGAAACAGCCCCAAAGCATGATGTTGCCACCCCCATGCTTCACAGTTGGTATGGTGTTCTTTGGATGCAACTCCGCATTCACTGTCCTCCAAACACGACGAGTTGTGTTTTTACCAAATAGTTCTACTTTGGTTTCATCTGACCATATGACATTCTCCCAATACTCTTCTGGAACATCCAAATGCTCTCTAGCAAACTTCAGACGTGCCTGGATATGGACTGGCTTAAGCAGGGGGACACGTCTGGCACTGCAAGATCTGAGTCCCTGGCGTCGTAGTGTGTTGCTGATGGTAGCCTTTGTAACGTTGGTCCCAGCTTTCTGCAGTTCATTCACTAGATCCCCCCTTGTGGTTCTGGGATTTTTCCTCACCGTTCTTGTGATCATTTTGACCCCACGGGCTGAGATCTTGCGTGGAGCTCCAGATCGAGGGAGATTAGTAGTGGTCTTGTAGGTCTTCCATTTTCTAATTATTGCTCCCACAGTAGATTTCTTCACACCAAGCTGCTTGCCTATTGCAGATTCAGTCTTCCCAGCCTGGTGCAGGTCTACAGTTCGGTTTCTGGTGTCCTCCGACAGCTCTTTCGTCTTCACCATAGTGGAGTTTGGAGTGTGACTTTGAGGTTGTGGGCAGGTGTCTTTTATACTGTTAACGACTTCAAACAGGTGCCATTAATACAGGTAATGAGTGGGGGAAAGAGGAGCCTCTTAATAAAGAAGTTACAGGTCTGTGACAGCCAGAAATCTTTTTTTCTCAATTCTCAATTATTTTCTCAATTTTTTTTTCACATTTTGTCTCTCATAGTTGAGGTCTACCTATGATGTCAATTACAGGCCTCTCTCATCTTTTTAAGTGGGAGAACTTGCACAATTGGTGACTGACTAAATACTTATTTTCCCCACTGTATATGGGTGTATGTATGTGAATATATTTATGTGTAAACATCAACAATAATCACTCCCATCACACCATAGTAAAATGTTCCACAGGGGTCCGTCCTAGGTCCATTACTCTTCTCCCTCTACTTACTACCGCTGGGTAAACTCATCCGAAAGCATGACATTGACTTTCACTGCTATGCTGATGACACCCAACTTTACATATCAGCCAAACCTAATGAGGATCACTGCCTCAGTAGAATAACAAACTGTGTCAAAGAAATTAAAACCTGGATGGCACAAAATTTCCTTTTACTAAACTCTGAATAAACAGATACTAGGACCTAATAAACCCTTTAACGCTAATAACCTAGATGGCTTTTCAGTTATGCCCAGTTCAACTGTAAGAAACTTTGGGGTTATATTTGACTCAGACCTTTCATTTGACACCCATATTAGTAATGTAGTAAAGACGGGATTCTTCCACCTACGCAATATTACTAAAATGCGTAAATCACTCACACAAACATGCTGAGATACTGGTGCATGCATTCATCAATCAATCAATCAATCAAATTTTATTTATATAGCGCTTTTTACAACAGCAAGTTGTCACAAAGCAGCTTTACAAGGATCCGGGTCCAAGCCTCAAATGAGCAGCCAGTAGGCAGACAGTGGCAAGGAAAAACTCCCTCAGTTTAGGAGGAAGAAACCTTGAGAGGAACCAAGGCTCAAGAGAGGAACCCATCCTCCTCTGGTCGACACCGGAGAGCACATAACAATGGCACATTGGAAAATGGAAATAAATGTCCAACCTGCATTCATCACATCTAGACTAGATTATTGTAATTCCCTTCTAGCTGGTAGTTTGGGGAAATCTTTACAGAAGCTCCAATCTGTACAAAATGCTGCTGTGAGGGTTCTTTCATCCCTCCATTGGCTGCCCATTAAATTCTGAATCGACTATAAAATATTGCTACTAACATAGAAGTCGCTAAATGGTTTGGCCACACATTATCTAAAAGACCTTTTAATTCCCTACAACCCATCAAGTAGACTGCGTTCTGTCCTATTGATAGTCCCTAGGATTAAAAAGAACACTGTTGGGGGACGAGCCTTCTCTTATAAAGCCTCCCAGCTCTGGAACAGCCTTCATGTTACTGTTCGGGACTCAGACACTGTCTGTCTTCAACCTTTCTCTTTATGTAGGCTTTTTACTAACAGGTCTACAGGGCCACTAATCTTTCTCCCTCTCTCGCCCCATGTCCCAAGCTCCCCGGGATGCCTGGCGGATACTGGTCCACCCCCTCTACCCATCCACTTCTTAGAACCAACTGCTAGATTAGACTACACAACCTGCATGGACTTCATTACCAACACCGGCTTGCATCCAACTTAAATTTCCACTGCTATTATTCATTCATACTTGTATCACAACTACTGCAAGCAAATTTTTTATCTTTTATTTCCCCTTTCAGAACTTCTGGGGATGTCTGATTGGTGAGCTGTACGGGAAGTCTTGAGCACCCGTGTGCTACTGATCACCTTGTCTGAAAGACAGTCCCGTGCCCTCACATACTGTGGATGGTTGATTGGTTGGTTGGTCAGTTCAGTATCCAGGTTTGACAAGTTACTGTCCACACCAACAGTCTTGTTTTGATTTTTCTTAGCGCATTCCTAACCTGGGCATTGTGAAGGATAGACTGGATCAAAGGGGCTGGTTACTGGAATGTGTGGATGCCAGGCAGGTAGCTGTGAGCTGAGAGTTATTCAGATGGTATTGTGAGAGTGGGTGGAGGACAGCATGCTGGTAGTGTCTGTGTGGGGTGAGGGGCAGGTGACTGATCAAATCTATTGAGGAACAGATTGAGTGTTGTTCACCCACTTCTGGTCCCCCACCACCTGGGAGTCGAGCTACTTGTGATCAGAGATGGTTTTAAGGCGTTTCCAAACTCCAAAGTAAAACCTTTTTACCAGTCTGAATCTGAGGTGATGAGCCTGTTTTCCTCCAGACATAATGCCCAAAAAGTTCAATCTTTTTTTTTCTCATGGTCTAAGAGTGCTTTGGGTGCCTTTTGGTAAATTCCAGAAATCATATGCCTTTCACTGAGGATTGGACGTGACCGAGTCATTAAGGCAATGGAATAGGTTTGAATCTTGCGTGTTCAATTCACTAAAAGTTCAATTCATTAAAAGTGTTCAAGTCACTGTGGCCACTCTACCATACAGGTCTGATTGGTGGAGTACTGTAGAAATGGTTGTCAGTGTGGAAGGTTCTCTTCTCTCCATAGAGCAACACTGGAGCTTTGTCAGTGTTACCATTGGGTTCTTGGTCACCTCCATGACTAAGAACCTTCTACAATGATCACTCAGTTTGGCTTGGTGGCCAGCTCAATGAAGAGTCCTGGTGGTTCCAAATTTATTCCATTTATGGATGGTGGAGGCCACTGTGCTCATTGGGACCTTCAATGCAGCAGAAATTTTTCTGGACCTTTACCCAGATCTGTGTATCGATACAATCCAGTCTCAGATCTACAGACAATTCCTTAGACTTAATGGTTTGGTTTTTTGTGCTCTGACATGCACTGTCTACTATGGGACCTTATATAAACAGGTTTGTGCCTTTCCAAATCCTGTCCAACCAACTGAATTTATCACAGGTGTCCAATCAAGCTGTAGAAACATCTGAAGGATGATCAGTGGAAATTAGGTGCACCCAACCTCAATTTTTAGTGTTGTGGCCATGGCTGTGAATACTTATGTACGTTATCTTTTTGCTTTTTGCTCTTTGTTATCATGGGGTATTATGTGTAGAATTTTGAGGTGGGAAAATGAATTTAATCCATTTTGGAATAAATCAGTAATATAAAAAATATGCAAGAAGTGAAGCACTGTGAACATTGTCCACTAGACTCTGTGTATAAGTTTGTTAAATGAAAGGTAAACGAAACATGTAAAAATAAATAAAGCTTATCTGTGGCTAATGTGTTCTACAATGCACAACATGGAAAGGAAACAGTGTTGCTCCTATTTCCAGAAAAGGCTCCTGACCGAACTCAGAATGCAGTCAGACTCACCAATATTGAGCCAATTCACCCTAAATGAGACAGTACACCCACTTTCCAAAAGGTAAGCAAACCCATGCTAAACAAATATCTACTATACATATATTCAACACAATAAAAATTATTGTGCCAAATTTAAATCATACATTATGTTATCTTCTCTTATCTTATCTTATCTTATCTTATCTTATCTTATCTTAATGAATGCATTCAGCTATTTTAACATTTAAAGACAAATGTATGATATTGGACATGTATTTGAGTTTTTTAAACCTCTGCAACACATGGTAATTATCCAAAATAATTAATAAATAAAATCTAAATGAAACAGCAAAAGATAATTGATCTAAATGATAATTAATTGCAGAAATAATAAACTAAAATCAGGTCTATGTTTTCTAGACCGGTGGAACACCACTTGCACCTTTGGTATTGAAGCAGCCAGCAGAAGTCATCATGGCATTTGCTGAAGCACCAGCAGAAACAGGTGCAAGGCAGGATATGTGCCATTTCTACCCATAAGCTAAGACATACATATAGGGACCCACCTTATTTCTGTGTATTGTGGCTGGCTCATGGTAAAACAGGGTACATGAAGGATATTCAGACTTTTTTGTTTGCAACAAATGAAAGGGAGGGGGACACCTGTAGTAGATGTAAAAGGTCAATCTTGAAGGAAGTTGGTTTCCACTGTGCAGACTGGAGTATGGCAAACTGAACTGTATCCTACAACACAAGGTTGAAGTGCTCAATAGCTCCAGTAACTGCAGGGTGATATATTGATGCACAACAGGCTATTTGCTGTAATAGTCAATAATGGTCAGACTCAGAGCACATCAACAGTACCATGTATCACCCAAGTGGGGGCTTGGCACAGATTTAGTTCAAATTTATTATTATAGTGTAAAAGCAGTTTACACAAATACAAGCAGCTTTTCAGAAAACCGGTGGAGACTGTGGCAAGGAAAACATCCATGGATAAAAAGGGGCTGGAAGCTGGAACTAGAGGTTTACAGATGTGTGGATTTCAGGTCAGTCAGTCCCATGTGCTGAACAAGTGGAAGCAGAATATATATGACTTTTGTTTGGAAGATGCAGGTCTGGACATTTGCAAGGTGGTTGGCACATTTTAGCTAGTACAGCAGGAGCAGGTGGCTTTTCAGATGGCCTATTTTGGATCTGTTTTGAACCAATTAAAATCCAACAACCCTGAACATTGTGTATTGAGTGTCAGCTCCTAGGCAAGGACGTAACTTCCATATTCGACTCAATCAATCAATCAATCAATCAATCAATCAATCAATCAATCAATCACATTTTATTTATATAGCACTTTTTAAAACAAGGGCGATGTCACAAAGCAGTTGTACAGAAATGTGGGTTCAAGACTCTACTGAGCAAGCCAGTGGATGACAGTGGCAAAGGGAAACTCCCTCAGACTAAGAGGAAGGAACCTAGGGATGAACCAAGGCCCAAAAGGGAACACATCCTCCTCTGGTCAACACCAGACAGCACAGACAAAGCATGAAAACAACAAAGAGATGGGAACAAAAGAAATCAGAGGGTTAGGAAGGTTTAATCACTGAGCAACAACAGGAAAACAGCCTATAAAGAGGAAATGTTTTCAAATGAGATTTGAAGACAGAGAGTGAGTCCTGATATTAGCAGGAATGCTCATTCCCTGCAGTGTTTTTTCTAATTGGAGGAATTGTTAGTAAGCCAGTATCTTGTGAACATATTTTTATTTCTGTGAAGCTGCTCTGTGACAACTTCAGTTGTGAAGAGCGCTATAAAAATAAATTTTGATTTGATTTGATTTGATTGGAATAGGTTAATTGGAAACAGTTGAGTGTCATTATTGAGTATAAAGGGAGCATCCCCAAAAGTCAGCCTTTCACAAAAAAGGATGGGGCAAGGTTCACCACTTTGTGAACAACTGAGGGTGAAAAGATTATTAAAACAAACATTATTATAAAACATTATTATAAAAACAAAGTGTAATTGCTAGAAATTATCTACAGTCTATAACAATATCAAAAGATTCAGAGCATCTGGAGAAATCATAGATGTTGTGTCCGCCACAGAAAAAAAGGACTGCCTGGATTGTTATCAGTGCAAAGTTCAAAGCCAGCATCTCTGAGGATATGGGGGTGTGTTAATGCCCATGCCATGGGTAATATTGAACCATTAATGCTGAAAGGTACATACAGATTTTGGAGCAAGATATGCTGTCATCCAAGCAATGTATTTTGCTCATTTCAACAAGACAATGCCTAGCCACATTCTGAATGTGTTAAAACAGTGTGACTTCATAATAAAAGAGTGCAGGTACTAGACTGGCCTGTCTGCAGTCCAGACCTGTCTCCCAGTGAAAATGTGTGGTGTATTATGAAGCATAAAATACAGAACCCAATCTATATGACTGTCTGCAGAACCTAAACAGTGTGTCTTGTGTACTGAATACTGTAAGGTCTAGTCAGTCTTCTACTGGTACCTAGTTACATGCAATTTCCAGTGCTAAGTCTAAAAGACTGTAGCACTTAATAGTAATTATACCACTTCCATTAGTGACATATCAATTTTCTCAATCATGTCAGTGCTGAACTTTTAGTGAGTTAAGTTCAACAATTAACTCATTCACCAAGAAAGGTAAGTGGCACAAATTCTGATGAATTGGACCTACAGAATCTGAAATGTTTTCCTTGGGTCTGAAATTCTTTGCACAGCTCCAGATCAGATTCAGATTGAGAAACAGAATTAATTGAAAGACTAGATGCATGCAGAAGCACAATGTGGCCATAAAACCTCTGCTGGAAGCTGTTTGTCAAGTCCATTGATAGGAGCACTGCATCAGACTTACCTATGAAGATGCAGCAAATGATAATATGTATTTAGAGACAGTCACATGTAAACAACCTAGCAATAGTAAGTACTTAACCAGTCGTGCAGTAGTTTAAGAGGCATGGGGCTTTTCATTCATTTACTCTTAGTAAGGACAAACATGGAAGATCCAGAGCCAACAGTCAGTTCCACAGCAGCTCAGACTGTGCAGAGAAGTTAGGAACATGATGCAGTAAATTGTTTATTTTAGTTTTCCAACACGAATAAACATATAAAACAAACACAACACTAAGGATAACAAAATATTAAATTAAAATACATAGCAATGAAAAAAAAAATCACCACTGACCAAAAAAGGTCAGTGGCTTAATATGCCTCCTCTTCACAGAGAATGAAATTACGTGGACTTCAGATAAGTTAGTCTCATACATTAGGCAAGAAATAGTAGAAAGTTAGACTCTGATATATATTTTTTTTGCATTTGGTAGATGCAGCAGGCAGATTTGGGCATTTGCAAGGTGGTTATCCATGGATCCATGCTGGAAGCCCATTTGAGTTGGTATAGCAGGAGCAGGTGGCTTTGCAGATGGTCCTGTTTTGGAGCTCTTCTGAGAATATTGTTGGTTAGAGGCAGCAGCGTTTTGTACTGGACAGGTGCTGGGCTATCTGCAGACATGGAGTTTGCTTGAGCATCAACAGATTTCATTTGAGCTGCAATGGAAATAGCAATCTATATTGTTAACTGACTCAACCAAGCGTCTCTCACAAATGCAGAGTTTAGAAACACTCAGTGGTAGCTGATCTCATTGCATTTTTTTCTAGGCTGTCAGAATCACAATGAAGTAATAAAACTTTAAGCTTTAACCAGTGTGGAACAGGGGTAATTGCCTTATAGCAGCAAATTTCTTTGACAAGGTACAGATTAAGCAAAGCCACGTTTACTTACAATAGCAGGTCCCAAATATTGAGAATATATAGACTGGTACTATCAATCAATCTGCACTATATAACCAATAGTTGTAGTCAAGGGAGTAGATTTGCTCTTAACATTGGTGGGCACCTATGAATCTCAATTCATTATGAATTAAAAAAAAATACACACACACACACACACACACACACATATATATATATATATATATATATATATATATATATATATATATATATATATATATATATATATATATAATATATATATATATATATAAAATATGTGTGTGTGTGTGTGTGTTAATTTAAAACTAATGACTGACAAAGTAGTTTAGACTTCAGTTTACTTCAGCCATAGTGCAAATGAAACAAGTCTCATACATCAGCAATGAAAGTAGATGGAGCTACATATTCTCCATAAAATGTGGAGCCTGCTGTAAGATGTGCACCAAAGCCTAGCACAGCAATTAATGTTATGATAGACTCATTTCAATAGCGAACTTGACTTTGAAAACAAGCTCCTTATGTCCACCTTCTTTTAACACCCATGTGTCACCGATGTTGCACCTGAGTCTTGCATATTAAGTCTCACATATGACTGGAAAGCAGGGTTGCCAGGTGCAGCGAAACAAAATACAGCCCAATGTCCGTCTTAAATCCGCCCAAAATCTTAGGTGTCACAGACATCTAAAGAAAACATTGAAACTACACATTTTATAAGAATTCCCAGTGTAGCACCTTAAATCTCCTGCCAATATTACTTTGTTCTTATTTTTATAATATAATATAATATAATATAATATAATATAATATAATATAATATAATATAATATAATATAATACACCTGTGGTGAGAGTAGAGAGCATGTGTAAGAGAACCTGGAGAGATGGAGGTTTGCACTGGAGAGGAGAGGAATGAAGGTCAGTAGAGACAAGATGGAATACATGTGTGTGAATGTGAGGGAGGTAGGTGGAAAGGTGAAGATGCAAGGAGTAGAGGTCGTAAACAGTGAAGGTGGAGCAGTTTGGCGATAAAGCCAGAGAGGCCAGAGAGACCCCTAAAGGGAGCAAACAAAAGTAGAAGAAGAATATAATATACTTCACGTTAAGCATTTTGTTAACATTATTATTATTATTATTATTATTATTGTTGTTGTTGTTGTTGTTGTTGTTGTTGTTGTTGTTATCATCATCATCATCATCTTATCTTTTACAGTAATTTTAAATACCAGTCAAAACATTTAATAGTAACACAACTAAGACTAAAAACTGAATTTGATTCATTTCGTCTGTTGTGTTCTCTTTCCTCCTTCAATCCTCTTTGATGGGTAAAAAAATTCTTTCCATATCCTGGTAATTTCTGATTACATTAAGAGATATTTTGAATTATTGGATAGTTCTTTCCATCCATTTTCTATTTTCACTGAAGTTCAAACTCATACAGTTTTATCTGTTTGCTGTTTATTGTTGCCTTTTCTTCTGTCAGGACTCCTCCTTTCCACACTTTCATCAGCTATTTAACATTGTGTCAGTAAAACATCACCAAAGATTTTTTGTAATGTTTGTAAGGAAAGCATAGTGGTGCACAGGGTAAATTAGTGAAAGTAGCCCACAAGCCCAATTTAATGGGAGAACTGTGAACATCTCTGTCCCTCTCTTTCGTTCCTGTCTTTCACTTATACAGCTGACTCTTTTCTCTGTCTGGCATGACCCTTAAACATGATTTAAAAATCAATTAGCATTACATGAGTGACAAACTGAAGTCTTTTTCATTCTGCTATAGACTACTTAGTGGATTTCTAAGACAAGGAAAAAGAATCATGAAAGATGACATTCAATGTATCAGTTTATGTCTGGTATGTTTGACCAGGTCTTATATAATCAAATTCATGTTTTGTTTTTTTATTACTAACCTCAATCAAACCTGCTTCTTCATTAAAATCAAGCTTAGTCTCCTCCATATTTTGTTTCTCCCTCTGCTTTCCTGGCTTTGGTAAACAGGTTCAAACTAATTGGAATATTTTCTTTAAACTATAAAAATCCTCTCACCTGACTGGCCTTTGGTGGAGTTGGGAACAAATATGAACTCATTATGTGCAAGTATTTATAAAATATATTGTTATAACATCAGGAACATCTGTCCAGTTTGCCTTGAATACTGCAGTGTTTAATGCAGAACATTTAAACTGGCTTTTTCAGCAGGTTTACTTTGTGTTCATCAATAATCAGGTTTCCTCTGCTACCATCATGCTGTTTCCACTAGTGAATCAGTGGCTTTTCAGTATAGGTAAATAAAGATTGTAACAGGCATTCAATATTTTTTATTGATTTATTTTTGTCTCGATATGACACTCATCTTCAGGAAACCCCATTCCCTCACACTTTCACTTTTTTATCAGTAGCAAGGAGTACATTGTTATTTATAGCGAAATATCACCTTCATTTTAGAAATAAGTGCATGGCTTCTTCTTCTTCTTGTGTTGTATCCTTCTTTAAAATTCTATTTAAAGACATTGTATATCAGGCAAATCCAGTGAATACATGCATTAAAATCATGAAGTCTCACCACTTTATTGAACTAACTTTTGAAATAAACTTTAACTTTGAATTTTATAAATGTGCCTTTTCACATTAACATTTTTAAAAGATTTATCAAAAACAAAGGTTTTTACCCACAACACAAATGTTCATCCTATAATAATAATAATAATAATAATAATAATAATAATAATAATAATAATCCCATCTCAGCTATAAAATACTAAAATCAATATTTTTCATTTAATTCCAAGGACAATGTATACATCATTTGAGTAGTAATACATAAAAAATTTAAATGTAATGTTTGTCTACTAGAGAACTTTAAAAAAGCCAAAAAAGGACATGAAACTAAAGATGTGAGATGTTTAATGACCCACCATTTAAATTTAAAGTTGAAATGTTAAAGCATAATATACTGTCTGTATGTTACTGTCATTAGTCTGTGTATTACTTTTTTATTGTGTATATTGTCTGTACATTTTGACTATCATACTTTATATAGCACTTATTAAAATTGATGTTGTTGGAGATGTTGTAAGCAAGCCAAAGGTGAAAGGAAATCTCCCCCAGAACCCCCTCAGAAACCATGGGAGGAGCTTGACACTTAGAATGAGGGATCCCTGCTCATCTCCTGTACATTGTCTAAATACTGTCACCATTCGAGAGAGGTCAGTCTGATTCTGATGGTCAGAAATATTTTCATTGAAAGAAAATATCTAAATAATTTTGTTAGTCTCAATTTGTCTGGAAAGCTTAACTATGCATGTTTCTATTGTACAAATATACTATCATAGTGACTTTAAAGGTAATAGAAGGTACATAAAATATATATGTGAACTAGAGAGGTTTTGGGTTTCATCTGGAGGCTGTTTGTGTCTTGCTTGCAAAAGCAGCACTGGAGAGAGACATGAATAAGATACTCCAAACGATTTGTTCTTCCATTACTCAAAGAGCTATTGTATCCTAGCCTGAGGTAAGTTACTGTGTGTGACAATATGCCACGTTAATTCATTGTTCGTCGTGTCAGCATTTCAATGTTAGAGACTTGCAGTACTTGTAAATATCCACCTCCTGACAGACACAACAAAGCGAGCTGAAGTTGGGGAAGTTGTGGTGGATTCTTGCAGACAGCCATTTCACAAAAAGTGTTTTTGTATGAGACATTGGGCTGTTGCAGTGGCAGTGGATGCAAACAGGAGGACAGCTGTGTAATTATACTATTTTTACTGCCAGCAGCTCAGTGTGTGAGAGGAGAATTAGCATCACACCTGTGCATAATTGGCTAAATTAGCTTGCATAATGCCAGCTCAGAGCTGCAATGGCCACCAGAGGGGGAGGGAGTGGTGCGTAGAGAAATCGCAGGAGTTGTTTGGACTCCCCCTGGAAATTTATTCTTAGGAAGAAAAGCAAGGCCTGTAATCTTATAGTTCGGGCCAAGAGTGCATTCGAGGACCCCCCCTTGCAAGTGTTGTCAAACAATAGGCAAGTTGAGATGTTGATCTAGTTCTCCTGGATCTACTTGAGCAGAAAAAAGCAAACAACACAGCGCTTATTTGTCTTAATCCACTTTGCCTGTTCCCTCTAAAACCAAACAGAAACTACTGTAGTTTCCATTGACAATCTGTGCAACTGAAATGCTACAACATAAAATACTTTTTAATGTAATTTTTGCTGTAATTTTCACTTCCATTAAGATACTTTGATTTGATTTGAAAAGATTGATTTTACATACTTTACATAACAGCAGAAGAGCAATGTTGTTTTAGTTCATGCTGTTTGCCATTGGTGTCATGAGTCCATTGGCTGCAGTCTTTTCTCTCCCCAGCATGCATGCTAGTAACCCCCAATCTTAAACACTTTAAAAGAGAGATTAGCTAGATGTACTGCAAGTACTGTGTGAACTGTACATTTTAATATGACTAAATTACAGCTGTGATACTAATGTAGAACTTCAACTCATTGTAAATTTTATAAATACGTCCTTACCTATTTGGATTTCAGACCATTTAATTTTTCTGCTGACAAGCTTAATGGAAATGTATATTTTATTTTACAGCAGGACTTAGCACCTGTCCACCGTGCCAAAACCACTACCATAACCATGGTTTACTGACCATGACATTGCTGTGCTTGATTAGTTAGCCAACTCTCCAAACCTAAAGCACATAGAGAATGGTATTGTTAAGAGTAGCATTTCCCAAATAATGCCCTGGCACCAACCCTCACCCTCCTTTCTGCATATTTTGTGGCTTGCCTGCTCCCAACACACCTGATTCAACTAATCAGCTCATTAACAAGCACTTTCAGAGTGGCAGTGTGTATGGTAAAGCAGCAAATCTGAAGACCAGAGGGATACCACTGCAACACCAATATAGTAATTTGAAGTAAAACAGCCCCAACCAAGTATTGAGTGTATAAATCATTGCTTTAAGTTGGACATTTTTTTCTGTATTGTACATCCATTTCTGTTTGATTTCATGAAACATTCCAAAAATTTGTTTTCATTAGATACATGATTTAAAAATGTCAACAAAAACTGCTTAAAACTCAGAATGTTGGAGACTAAGAAGGCTTTTGGAAATCACTTTCAAAAGTGGGGCTCTTAAAGTGACTCTGTAATTAAAGTTGTTTGCAAATAACTAAAAAAGATTATTATGAGGAAAGGGTAAGTATCTACAGTGAACTATCCAAAGAGATATTCCCATTGTTTGAATTAAAAATATGACATGACAGTAATACTGTGAATGTTATCTTGTTTTTCAATAAGCTTGATACATTTGACATACTAGTACTTAAATGTTAGTAAAACTCACATAGCAGCATGACATGAAACATATCTCTGATCAGTACCAGCCTATTGGTTGAAAGATCAACTAATTCAGCATGAGTACAACAATTTACCTTATTTTACCTAGAAGTATACATATATGGTTGAGAAGTAGTACATACATTGTAAACATAGACACCAGACACCTCATCTATTTGGTTAAATTGGCTACTTAAATAACCTTTGTAATTTCCATGAAGAACCAATACAAATCTTTTTTTAATTTACCATACCCAATGAAAAGAGGGGTATAAATCTCTGCATCATTAAAATCAATGCCACCATCTTCACAGTATTTGTAACCTCATTAATACATTTGATTTCAGAAGAGAAGTTGGATGAACAGGTGTCTGCAGTCTGTTGCCACAAATGGTTTCAGCAAAAATAACTCATGATACAGTGCTGTCAACAGCATGATAGACATATGACTACTAGGTATACTGTATATCTGTCTGACTTCATGAAATATCAACAATTATCTATTAGCAGTGTTATTGAATGCTTTGGTTTATTGATATTCCAGGATCATAATGACATTTCTGTAAACTTTTCCTTCCTGTGGCTATGGCTGAGACAGACTGTGTGGGAGGATGTTGTTCCAGTAGCAAGGTTAGACATGTGTGGTCCCTAGGTCTTATCCATTGTCTAAACTTTGCTTACAGCCAAACAGAAGCACCTGACTCATTTTATATCTGTTGCTTTTTGGAACACATTCAGTTGGAAGACTAGGGACCCATACAGCATATCATAGGGTCATATGCTAGATCCTATTAGCGCATCTGGCTGGATAAATGCAAGCATGACCACCAGAAGAAAAACAGTGGCATCCAGCCATCATCAGAGCGCTGCCAACAGTGCGACAGGAACTATTATTTTGTGTGCTACACAGATTCTTCTCAATGCCAGGGGGAATATTTATCCATTCAATTCTATCCTTACCAGCACCACAATACCTGTGGTACACCTAAGTGTATGCAATTATACTTTATTGAGAAACTATTATTATAGTTCATAATTATAGCTCAGTTATGAAATTATAGCTGTTTCATAAAAAATATATTTTATATATATTCATTTGTTATACCAAGTCTCAACCTGCTTTGTGAAAAAGTTGTCTGCTTCAGATATCATGTCTATGCCTTATGTAAATATGGTTAACAAAGTTAAAATACTGGCCTTTTTCTATTTTCATATTTCTAAATCTTGGAAATCAATTCCAATTTTTACTAAGCAGTCAGGTTCTCATATTTTATGAAGATATTAATTATTTTATTAGCTGTATATTATATATTGGTATATATTTGGTATATATTTTGTCCTCTTCATATTTATTATTATTATTATTATTATTATTATTATTATTATTATTATTATTATTATTACATTATTATGTAACTTTAGAAAACATTTAATAGAAAAATCAATAACATTACATATTACATTATTATTGTTGTTAAAGTGTTCTTGTTGTTAAAACTGAAGCTAATAATGAGTTCGATAAGTAAAATCTTTTTAATGAAACAAAAAATGGCTTTACTAATTAAATGCTCCATTAAAGCATGCTTCCTCAGTATGTTTAGGCAGATGTAATGAAGGAGACTTCTATAGAGCGTTTCAGACAGCAGAGTAAGCTGTGCTGAACTACTGTGCTTTACCACCATCTACTGGTTTTGTGGACAGTCTTGAAGTTACAGTTTTCAAGGTATATGATATGACTATGGTGCAGATTATAGACTTTCTGGATTACTTGAAGATTTTTCTTTTCAGGGGAATAATTCCTCATAATACTATATTCCATTGAAAAGTTTTTTTTATAAATTTATACACAAATATTGAACTTTCAGATTATCTAATCTGAATATACAATTAGGCCAATAAAAAGCATGAGCGCGCTGGTGAGCTTTGAAACTCAAAAAGGCCGGGACATCCATAGAAAACAACAGCGCTTTTTAACCCTTTCCAGAATCCTTTCCTATCCAGGAAGTATGTGTATCAGTATCAAGGCCACCATAAAGAGAGGAAATACATAGGGTTCACCACAAGGTACAAACCATTAATCAGCCAGGATAGACTTTGCCAAAAAAAAAAAAATAATAATACAAATAAAAAATATATATATATAGATAGGATATGGATATGGATAGATATGGATAGACTTTCTGCTGAGATTCAACGAAATGTAGCAAGGTTGATTTGATGATGTTTCACAGTATACGTAGATGGAAAATGACCCAAAACATACTGCGGAAACAACCCAGGAGTTTATAAAGGCAAAGTAGTGGAATATTCTGCAATGGCTAGGGTTAAGGTTAGTCAATCATCAGATCTCAACCCAGTCAAGCTGCATTTCACTTGTTTTAGACAAAACCTAAGGCAGAAAGACTTTCGGACAAGCAACAACTGAGAACAGCTTCAGTAAAGGCCTAGGAAAGCATCACAAAAGAAGAAACCCAGCATTTGGTGATGCGCATGGATTCCAGATTTCAAACAGCCATTGTCTGAAAAGGATTCTCAACAATGTGTTAAAAATGAACATTTTATTTATGGTAATATTCATTTATCTAATTACTTTTGAGCACCTGAAATGAGGCAATTATATTTTTCATTCAACCCCTTTACTTAAACCTGAAAGTCTACACATCAATTGCATCTCAAAGGCTGCAGACTTTGGCTGGGCAATGTACTATACCACTCACAACCACCAGAGAGAAACCTAGAGCCACTGCACCCTGATTGGGGCAAATCACAACACCTGTCTATTTCTCTTTTTCAGACTGCCATACACAGGTCTAGCCAGTAACCTGTAGTGGATTTGTTCGATCCGATACCAAGTAAATACAGGGCCAGTATCACCGATACTGATACTGATACTGATACTGATAGTTTTTATTTATTAATTTATTGCATATGTACTATTCATGTTTTGTCATGATTTATCATCAACATGCTAAATCTAAATACATTTTCATAATATTTAAATTTACATTTGTGGCATTTGGCAGATAACTTACAACAGTTCTTTTCTGTTCACTTAGCTAGTTAGAAGAGGCTGGAATCCAGAGATTTGTCAAGCTTAGATGTTGTTGAAAATAAATGTCAGATTGGAGACCAACAAGATTCAGTATAATTATAAACCTGTAATGCGTTAAATACCTGAACTTGATGCTTGAAGGGCTCTTTGTACAAACTGAGTTTTGACCATTGCCATCAAGTATGGGGCTGGTCCATATTTGGCTTTGTAGGCTAGAATCAAGGTTTTGAATCTGATTTGGGGCAGCTACAGGAAGCCAATGAAGGTAACACAGCAGAGGAGTTACATGACTGAATTTGGGGACATTGAAGACAAGCCACACTGCTGCATTTTGAATGAGTTGCAAGGGCCTGGTGGTGTGCATAGGAAGGCCAGCTAGTGAGTCACTTTTGCAACATGAGCCAAGAACGAAAACTGGTCATCCACAACTACACCAAACCTCTGTGCTTCTGCTGATGAGTGATCAATGGGTTCTCAAGGGAAATGGCAAGATCAATGTAAGGACCAGTGGTTCTAGGGATGAATAGCAGTTCAGTCTAGCTGGGGTTGAATTTAAAGTAATGGACTGCCATCCATGATGAGATGTGAAATGAGACCTGGTTGTCAGAAGGTGTGAAAGAGAGGATCAGTTGAGTGCCAAGAGAATGAGTGTAAAGAGAGAAGAGAAGGGGACCAATCACTAACCCTTGTGGAACACCAGTCTGCATGGAGCAGATGTGGCCCCCTGCCATGTTACCTGGTAAGAAAGCTCCTTCAAGTATAATGTAAATTGCCATGCAGAACTATTGATTCCAAGTCAACTAAGGACTGACAGGAGGATCTTGTGGTCTACCATGTCAAAAGCTGCAGAGAGATCAATGAGAATTAGAACAGATGATAATGTAGCTGATCTTGCAGCATGGAGTTTTCCATTGACAGCAATGACAGCAGTCTCTGTTGAGTGTACCATTTGAAGCCAGATTATTTGGGTTCTGTAAATTTTTCTCAGCAAGAAAGCAACATAGCTGATTATAGACAGAATGTTAAGACTTTTGAGAGAAATGAAAGTAGTGATACTGAACTATAATTGCAAATGTTTGTGCTATGTAGAGTTGACTTTTCCAAGATAAGCAGCCTTGAAGGTATATGGATGGCAATGAGCTGTTTATGATAAAAGTAGTGAAAGGAAGAAGGTATGGGGCAACTGAAATAGTATGGAAGGGATAGGGTCTAGTGGACAAGTGATTGGATTATTAGATATGAGAAGATGAACGATGTCATCTGTGGATATAATCAAGATAGAGATGTAGGAGGAGGAGGACAAGGGTGACTGGTGGCAGGAGTAGAGATAGGTAGAAAGGATTGGTGGATCTTGGCAACAGTGCCAATCAGTTTTCTCCTTGTATCTCCAGAGAGCCTTCCTTATGCAGATATTGGTATGTTCCCAGACCTCCTTGCTGAGTTGCATCCGGGAGTCCATCATGGGAATGTCAGTTTGTGCCACAGCTCAAGGAGCTAATACGGGTGGTACCCCAACACACAGTTAAATGGTTTCAGACCAGCAGTGGAGTTTATCAAGTAATTCTGGGCATTCTCAGCCCATATGTGGTTTTTGGACAAATCTGTAGGGTTGTTAGCACAGTACATCCTCAGGAACTGACCCAACTCCTGATTGGTCTTCACTCATTGTCCATTAGTTTGTGGCTGATAGCATGAAGAGAGACAGATGTTTACCAGATGTTCAAAGAACACCTTCCAGACTTGTGAGGTGAATTGGGACCTCCTGAGAGTGTTTCCTCAGGGACACCGAAATTCTTAAAAACATGTTCATACAAAGCCATTGCTGTGGATATGGATTTAAATGGCATGAATCTTACCAACCAGGAAAACCAATCCATGATTGTAAATACTGTGGTGTATCTCTCTGAACTTCGGAGATCTGTGACATAGTCCACAACGATATAAGACCAGGATCTATTGGGGACTAGTAAAGGCTGCAACTTACCTGTCAGTAGTGTCTTTGGGGTCTTACACTGTGCAGAGGTGGAGCTCAATGCCACAAACTGTTGCACATCCTGCCTCAAGGTCTCCAACCAGTACCAAGATTGAAGAAACTGGTGCATCCTGGTCACTCTGGGATGAGTGAGCCCAGTTGATGAGTTTATCTCAAAACTGACTTGGCACATATAACTTATTTGGTGGACAACTACTAGGTACTGGAAGGCTGATTAATGCCAACTCGATCTGATTATCTATCTCCCATTAGACTGGTGAGATGAGCAAAGCAGGTGGGAGAATAGTGAGACCCTCCTGGTCTGTCAGAATATCCCCACTGGGCTCATACTGTCAAGAAAGGGCATCTATCTTAATGTTTCTGCTGCCAGGGCAGTAAGATATTGTGAAATGGAAGCCCGAGAAGAACAGCAGCCAACAAGCCTGCTGGGCATTAAGTCTTTTGTCTGACCTGATATACTCAAGGTTTTATGGTCGATCAAAACGTGAAAGGGGTGCCTAGGCCTTTCCAACCAGTGTCGCCACCTAATGCCAGTTTCACTGCTAAAAGTTCACAATCACCTATTCTATGGTTCCTCTCAGTAGGTGTTGCTAATAGTTGCTGGAGGAGCTGCCTGACATGAACTACATGTTGTTCCACAGTGGGAAATAGACCAAGATGTCATCAATGAAAGCGTCCCAACATATCCCTAAATATGTCGTTTACAGAGCGCCTTGAATGTGATGCATGCGCACCTCCTGTGTGAGTCTGCAGTGATCCACCTGCATCGGCCCTGAGGTGCAGCTCTGTTCTTGGGTACTATGATTGTTGGATTCTGTACTACCTGAGTGTGCGATCGCACACAGTCCTTGGTGTGCAATTGCAGCAATTAATCTAGCCTTATGGAGATGGAAATAAGGCTGTCCAATGAGAGTTCCTCATTGCGACACACCAACTTGGTGAGAACCTCAGGACTCAAGCCATGACAGGCTGTTTCATTCCACAGCTGCCAGTATACAGAACTCTAGGACATAGGAGACCCCTGGGTGGTTGCTTTGCTTTAATTTAAGCAGTCTCTCACCCTTGGCAATCCCCTCTGCTGCTTGATCAAACATCCTTTTAAAGTCCTCAGTAAACTGAATGTAGATGCTGGACAGCACACCTGTAAGACAGGCCACCATAAAAGCAATCTTAGGTGCATCTGAAGTAGGAGATGATTTCGCTAGATACACTGAGCACTGAAGTAGAAACCCACTACATTTATCTGGGTTACCATCTTATGGCTCTGGCTTACAGACAGGGAGTGGGGAGTAACTAGGTACAATCAGTAGACTAGTGACTGTGGAGGAGCTAGGGGGTGCTACCTATACAGTTAATTCCCTGATGCATGTGGTGCCAGGATCACTTAACTCCCTAACCTGGTGTTCGTGCAAAAAGTAATCCATGGCACGGCACTGGAGCAGGGGGCATTCCACGCCCCGACATTTTCCTCAGATGAGGAACACAGGCTGTCTGTGTCCAGTTTGTGGTTTGCATATTTATATGGACTGAACCAAGAGTTTTGGTAAGATCAATCAGCTCTTTGTGTCTTGTCATCATAGAGGATTGTCTCATCACAGAATTTATCCCACTGGATGATGGAGGCAATTGTTTTGGCTTATAAAACTTAGGGACTTCAGGACCCGAGGGCTCAGTCTATAAGAGAAGTGGTTGTGTCATGGGCTCTCTTTATGGGCATTTCTATAAAGGACATTTTTGTGGTGGCCAGGTGGGCTTTGTTGCACACTTTGAGTTTGTATGTAACTGTGCTTTCTCTGGCCCATTCTGTCCTCAGCCGGACATAGCACAGAAATAGAAGTGTGCTTATTATGTGCTATCACCTGTGTGTACACACCAATCACAACACAGCATCGGTCTTGCAAGCCAGTTCGGAAAGCATGCAATAAGGGAGTTAGCTATAACTTCACCATCATGAGAACCAAAGAAAAATGTGAGGTTACTGACTTAACCCTGGTTCTCTGAAACAGAAGTGTGGTATCTCACCATGATTCCTTGCATTTCACTAGGGAAGAGCATGATGGAGAATGGGCATACATGGGATCCGCTGCAGTTTATAAGGGGAGGCGGGAGCTTCCAAATCATGATTGTGATTCATCTGTCAGTTGGCACTGTCCGACATGGTGTCAGTGGTGCTTCCATGGTCGGTCACACAGAAGCTGAAACTGAAAAACCAAATCATAGCAACCTTAACATAATGGGGAAGAATTTCAAAGCTATTGCAATACTTTTTTTAGTTGGCTGTCAGTTCATATGTACTGATTATGAGACTCAACTGAATGTCAGGACATAACGTAAATGAATGGAAGACATATTCTTCAATAATATGACACAGACTGACCAACACTACTTAGCCAAATCAGCAGTGAAAACGTGCTTTACTTCAATAGCCTTCTACAATGGAGCTTAATAAAACAGTATTTTCTTTTAAATAGCTCTGACACAGTTAAACTGATCATAGCTTGTGACTTTCATACTGTTCATAGGCTAAATCAGTTCAACTTTGCCATATCTGTTTCATCTTCAGAAGCTTAGGCACAGTATACACACATTAAGACAAGAAACATTTCAAACATAATCAATAATCAAAGTTTGGCGATCTTGGCCACCCCCTGGCTCTGTTCCTGTGTGTGGTACGCTGCAATGGACAGGCACCCTGTCCAGGGTTTATTCCTGCTTTGCACCCGATGACTCCATATGGGCTCTGGATCTCCCATTCAGGGAGAAGCAGATAGGACATTGACTGACTGACCTTTAGTTATACCAATACACAAAGAGTGTATCATTTCCATCTATTGAAAAATTTTTATTGAAATGTACTATATTCAGATAGTAGAACTGGATTTGTAGAACTGTTTAGTATTTTGACACTTTCTGTACCATAACAGGGGCAGTATATCTTGGGAGATAAAAAATCCAAAATACACAACATATTTAAAAAATGGCAAATGTTTTAATTAGGTACGCAGTAACATTGAATTATGTTTTCTTGTTTTCTGCTTCTTTAATGGTTACAAAGTCCAATACTTTATTTCGTATACACTGCAGTTTCGTGTTGGTATATTTAGTTTGCTTTTATAAAGAACCATTCCCAGAATCACAGTCGCGTTAGATCAGCGGCGCATTTACTGTATGTGTGGCGTCGCTTGCAGAACTCACAAACTACCAAACGCCAAGTGGGTCAAAGGCTTGAGCTTAAATTCGAACTTAACATTAACATTAAACGTTTGCAATTAAATCGCCGTTGGCTTTTTTTTTTTTTATATCGACACGCGCAGAACTGCAGTTAAGTATTTATTAAATATGGGGAGAAGACGCTTTAAGAGCACATCACTGTCCATTACTTGCAGTCGCGTCAGATCAGCGGCGACTGCAGGGACTTTTACTGTGACACGCGTGAAACGGAAGTGGCGTTTAACATGACCTCGGGTACTCTGCCTGAGATTGTTTTTGTTTGAATGGACCAATCAGAAATAAGTGGGGCGGGGTTTCATCCACAGGGAATTTCGAAAACATTGGGTTTGGTAGCGACGAGAGGAACGTGTCGATGTCTGGAAATCCAGTTAAATAACTGCTCTTTCTGTGAGCTTAATTAGACAGACAGCATCTAAACTCGTCCCAGAGATGAACTCAGACTGATCAACAGTCCGGCGAGTCTTACCATCATAACCGATTACCGCTACAACGCTCTGGTCTGTATGTGACTTTCAGTTGTATTTTACATCGAATCACACAACAGCGACACTCACTTTGAAATGAAGAGGAAGATGAAGAAGTGTAAAACTCAGGACGACACCGTCAGCGACGGTAACGGTGTGTTTTCAGATCTGTTATCCTGTTACTTCACTACAGTTCTGCGCGTGTCGAGATAAAAACAAGCCAAACGCGATTTAATTGTGACCGTTTACTGTCAGAGTTTGTGTTTTTGTCGGGATTTAATCCCAAGCCTTTGATCCACATTGTGTTTGTTAGTTTGTGAGCTCTGCAAGCGACGTGACAACTGCCCTGACAAGTATGGAGAGAAGATCACTCTTAAAGAGCACAACATCACGGTCCATTACTTCTGCTTGGTGAGTGGTGGGGGTGTGGGCGGGCGGGCTCTTCTAAAGTGGTTCTCAGTGTGTAGCTGCTAAACCTGTGTCGTGTTGCAGTTGATGTCCAGTGGGATATTCCAGAGAGGAAACGAGCACGAGGGCATTCATGGTTTTCTTGTGGACGACATCAAAAAGGAGCTGCGCAGATCTGCCAGGCTTGTAAATAAACACTGATCTTCAACTCATTGAGATTTTCTGTCGCCTATTCATGATGATAATCAAGACTGAATGGATGTGCCTGAATAGTACAATGGCACTGTTAAAGGGGCTTCTCATTTGGATCCTTTAATGTCTCTTTGTCTTAAATTCACATTGGTGTTTTAACTAATAACTATATTTCTATATATGTGGTGTCTTTATCACCCATAACCTCTTATGAGTCTCTTGTTTCAGTGCTCTGTAGGATCTTTGTAGATATAGATGTATTTTGTAGAGGATATAACCCTCAAACCCCTTTTTGTACAGAGGTGCATGGCCTGTAAAAAGGCAGGTGCTTCAGTTGGATGCTCCATCAAAAGCTGTAGACAGATGGTCCACTTGCCTTGTGGAATTGATCGAGAGTTTATCTTCCAGTTCACCGACTTATTCCCGTAAGTAGAGTGTGTTAGGGCGGCATTTAGAAAATACTGGATTTCCATTTTTTTTTGTGGCATGCTGTTGTCATCTCTACTCTTCCACACGACACAGCGATGTTTGAAAACCAGGTGTTCTCAGAACATGCAAAATTTTTGTGCAATCTGTTTCTAATGCTTTCTTTGTGATCATGTTTTAAAGTATACATACATATAGCTCCAAAGTATGAGTATACTACTCACAGTATCCTAGTATACATACTACTCAGGGTGTGTGTGTGTCTGTGTGTGTCTGTGTTCTTAATTCTAAATTCTTAGCATTAGCAACCCTATGTTCCAAACTTACACAGATGAACGATATCTGTATACATTGGTCTCTACCTGGGAATTCTAAAAATTAAAGAAATTGTGTAAGAATGAAGTCTGAAGAACATGAAAAGTAGAGAGAAAATCATAAAAGTTCACCATTCAGTAGCTCTAGTTTACAATGCCTCAGTTTCCATTATTGTTTCTGGTGTGCCAGATAAATTTTTTTGATACTGATTATTTTTTGTATTCATTTATGTAGTATTTCTAAGAACATATGATTATGATTGTTAGGGTACTTCAGTGTTAGACGGTCAGAAATTTGGACTTTTTCTGTTTATCCTATTTTGTTATGAGACCAAGATCACAGGATAGTACAGAAATATGATTTGTGTTATGCAAATCTGCTGAGTGGTCTAATGCTTTTTCAGTAAGTTTCATAGTGCAGTATCAGGCTTCTTCCTGGCATGGCATTGACTGAGAAGTCATTCTCCCAGTTACAATTTAGTGGAACATAACAATTTTGAAGCTTCTGACAAAAGGTTGCTTTAAATTGCAGCTATGTTTGCAACTAGCATAACTTTATTCTTTTAATTTGATTAAAATAATTGGATAAAAGCTGTGTCTGTGGATTTGCAAGTGTTTTTTAAATTAACAAGCTTCTTAATTCATACATAAATCCTATCTTAAATGTTTTACCAGGTCTTTTTGTAAAAAACACCGTCCCACTCAGACCTGCTCTGCAAGACCCACTCTGCCTCTGTGCTGCTCCATATGCTTGGAGCATATCGAGCCAGTTCTTTCCTACTCAGTTCTCAAGTGTCCCGCTTGCCATGGAAGCTGGTTTCATAGGACCTGTGTTCAGGTAACTATACCAGAAACTTGATCACAGAATGCTTACAATTGTATAGTTTATTGTACAACCCCAATTCCAATGAAGTTGAGGCATTGTGAAAACATAAATAAAAACAGAATACAATGATTTGCAAAACGTTTTCAACAAAATTCAGTTGAATACACTACAAAGAGAAGATATTTAATGTTTGTGTTTGCTTCCCCCCAAATATTTGCACATTTTGAATTTGATGCCTGCAACATGTTCCAAAAAAGTTGGGACAGGGGCATGGTTACCAATGTGTTACATCACCTTTCCTTTTAACAGCACTGAGGACACTAATTGTTGAAGCGTTTGTATGTAGAATTCTTTCCCATTTATTTGATGTACAACTTCAGTTGCTCAACAGTCTGGGGTCTCCGTTGTTGTATTAAGCACTTCATAATGCACCACACATTTTCACTGGGAGACAGGTCTGGACTGCAGACAGGCCAGTCTTTACTATGAACCTAATGTGGCTTGGCATTGTCTTGTTGAAATAAGCTGGGACGTCCCTGAGAAAGATTGCTTGGATGGCAGCATATGTTGCTCCAAAACCTGTACGTACATTTCAGCAGTAATGGTGCCTTCATAGATGTGCAAGTTACCCATGCCATGTGCACTAACACACCTCCATACCATCAGAGATGCTGGCTTTTGAACTTTGTGCTGATAACAGTCTGGACAGTCTCTTTCCTCTGTGGGCTGGAGGACACAACATCCATGGTTTCCAAAACCATTTGAAATGTGGACTCGTCAGACCACAGGACACTTTTCAACTTTGCGTCCTTCCATCTCAGATGAGCTCAGGCTCAGAGAAGCTGGCGTCGTTTCTGTGTGGTGTTGATATATGGCTTTCACTTTACATGGTAGAGTTTTAACTTGCACTTGTAGACAGAGCGATGACCAGTGGTTTTTCTGAAGTGTTCCTGAGCCCATGTGGTATCTCTGTTACAGAATGATATTTCGGTTTTTAATGCAGTGCCGAGGGATCAGAGGTCTTGGGCATTCAGTGCTGGTTTTCTTGCCTCTTACTTGCAGAGATTTCTTCAGAAATCAAATCTTTTGATAATATTACGAACTGTAGATGATGAAATCCCTAAACTTATTGCAGTTGAACGTTGAGAGATGTTCTTAAACTGTTGGACTATTTGCTCACGCAGTTGTTCACAAGGTGTTGAACCTCACCCCATCCTTGCTTGTGAATGACTTTCGGGGATGCTCCCTATATACCCAATAATGACACTCACCTGTGTCCAATTAACCTGTTCACATGTGGAATGTTCCAAACAGGTGTTTTTGTTTTTTTTAGCATTTCCCAATTCAAAATGAGTGAATATTTGCAAAAAACAATACAATTTATCCACTTGAACATTTAAATATTTTATCTTTGTAATGCATTCAATTGAATATATGTTGAAAAGGTTTGCAAATGATTTGCAAATTATCATATTCCCAACTTCATTGCAGTTGGGTTTGTACTTCTAATGTATGGAAGTATAGAAAATGGTATTTTGATGCTCCTAATTTGATCCCTTGCCTACTCAGTTTCAGGCACATAGTGCTGCGATGTTTTTTTTCAAATGTACACTATGCAACAACAAGGACCAGTTCCAGCAAGAAATGCTCCGAATGGGAATACACATACCAGAAAGGTATGCAAGTTTTAAAAGTCGTATATTTGTTTTGTTAATCTAAAACTTTTCATTACACTCAATTAATTTCAATCTTTTAGAGATGCATCATGGGAACTGGAGGAGAATGCTTATGGGGAGCTCTTGGAAGTGTACCAACACTGTGATGCTGTGAAATGTTCCTGTCACAGAGGTCGCAGTTACAGTGCACAGACAGGGTAAGAAATATATTAAGCATTGTTTTACTGGAATTTAGTTTCTTATCAGTATTATACTGTTGAGCACATGTCTCCTTTTATTGTGTTTATTTTCAGAAACCTTCGATAAATAAAATATATTTATTTATAATAAAAAATAAATGATTTCAAACTAAAATTATTCAAACTATGTCTGTTAAGCAATAATAAACGCCTAACCTACCTCATTTGGTGCAGACCTGTTTAATTTCCTTTGATTCAGTCAGCTTTGACATATTGGGACACTCATGTTGTACTTAAAAGTAATATGGTGCCTTTATCTCTGTCCAAATTTTTGACCTATTAAAGCATACAATGACTGTCTGAATCTGAAAACAGCTAGCTGATTTCATGCCTTGCTGACCACACTCATAAGGTCACAAATGCATGTCCTGACAGTGCCAAGGAATGGATAATTTCACTGCTACAGTTCTAGTATAAACCATTAGCAGTGTCACTCAATAAAATAGAAGGCTAGATTGCTTTCGTTCAATTCATGATTTGGTTCCTTCTCTATAAGTACGCAGCATTTCTTATGTCCTTGTGTTTCAGACACGGCAAAACGTAGTTAATGCAGTTTAGATATTGCAGTATAAAACCAGGCCAACCAAACCAAAAACACATTGGCTGTGACCGTAATTGATTCCCACAACAGTATTGCACTATATAGAGGGATATTTCATTTGCTAAGTAGTGTTGGAAATGTATTTGAACACATCTTTATCATGCGTACACATACAGATATCTTAATTAAAGTTAGTGTATTGTTCTGTTTATGGAATAATAATTGACCACAATGTTGCTTAGAAAAGTATGCTTCCTATTGATGAACCATATGGGGAAAATTCATGGTGTTCAGTGGCTAATGATGATCACTTGCTTACATGAGGAAATGTTGACAGCTTTTTGTTCTGTTGTCTGTTGCATAATAACAAATGACTCGCTGTGCATTTTGGTATACATACAACTGTCAATTAGAAATTACCAGTGCAGTATAGTACCCCCAAAATCATGCTCTAATTACACTTTACCATTCACACACTCTGTCACTGACAATGTCACAAAAACTAATTTAAGAGCAGATAAACTAAGTCTGAGTACAACCTAAAGCAAAAACATCCTTGGTTATTTCAAAAAGAGAGTTGATGTTTCACAGATTAACTGTTTCAGAAACATGTCTTCCCGTGGTCTTATAGGGTTTTTGAGATTGTTAGATGTAAGTTCTGTGGCTCCAGAGGAACCCACCGAAAATGTTCATCCCTCAAGCTTTATGAGTCCAACTGGAGCTGTGTTGATTGCAAAGCTGCAGCTGAAGGAACAGGTAAGCTCAGTGACAGTCACTTATTAAATAGAATAATTGCTTGATGGTGCTTCACTTTCCCTTTTTGACCAGCAAAAAGAAAAAAAATAAATTTTAGCTAAATATTCAATTCAACTGCAAATCATTATTTATGACAAAAGACTTAAACTAAGTTTCTTCTCCCTGCTGTCCTGGGATTGTTAAAGTGTCCACATTGCCAAACCATGTCAAATCACCACTGGCAGAGAGGCAAGAGAAGAAAAGGCTGATTAAAAGGTGCCTCTCCAACTTCCACTCTTCACTCATCTCTAAAAGGTATTTTTGGAACTGTCTTCATAATTGTCCTCTTCCTGTGCATTGTTCTTATTTTCTCTCATTTAGATTTCTTTTTTCCCCTGTAGCTTTATAATGCTGGGCAGTGTAAGGTATTTTATGTATTTATGGATGTTGCTCTTTTTATTTATTTAGTTGCGTACTTTTTGTTGAAAATGAATTAAAATTCCACCAGAGCAACAGAATGTTACAAATTTACATATTTTATATATTAGAAGAATGATGCCAGGACCCACTACAGGGTTGCAGGGTTTGGGTTTTGCTCTCTGTTTTAGTGACTGTTTAGTTTTAATGATCAGCCATGTAAAATTACAATTGTGCCCACTGGGAGTGCTTGCAATGTGGTGCTTTCATGTGGCTTGGCATGGCCTGTTGCTTCAGATTCATTAATACATCTGTATTCACTCACCAGTGAAATCATATGGTTTTTGCTGTGATTGGAAGGAACAACAGCATATTAAATATGTCTCAAATAGATTTATTTGTTCTTGATAGGCGCTGTGTTGATGCAGGTCCTGCAGAGATCTTGATGGAGCTTGCCACTCAAATAACATCACAGCAGACCACAGAAGTGCTGCTGGAAAATGACTGTGTACTTGAAGCTGCCCTTCAAGCCCTGCGGCAGAGTGACTTTAACCCTTGCCGCACATTGTCTGTGATGTTCTCCAGAAGCAAACAAAGTCAGAAGATGGTGAACCAGCACAGGTTCCTCAGTCTCCTTCTGCAGGACTTACAGAACTCGTGCATTTTTGAAGGTCCTGAGGGAGATAAAAACTTGGCTCTGCATTCACAAGGTGGTTTTATGTCCATTTACTGAATGTAAATGATATGTTGTAACAGATGTTTTAATGCTGTAATTATATTATATGATCATTTTATTTTTTATTGCTGTTATCCATTATTGATTGTTGCTAGTTTATTTGAATATCTATTGGTATTACAACTAGTAGATACAATACTGTGCAGCTGTCACTGTGAGAAGGTGGCTGTGAGTACTGATGGTCTGAAAGTACTGGTACTGCTGTAGGACATGAAAGCAAGCAGAATTCAAACAGTATTTCAGAAAGTGTTCTGTGAACTTCTCCAGAGACAGTCTGAAAACCTGAATAATGAACAGGGATGACTTTATTAACTTGTCTTTTTGTATGCAGCACTGAGGGATGATCTTTACTTTGAGATTGGCAGCTTGCTTGCCCTCTCTCTTGTCCATGGAGGCCCCCCTGTTGCCTTCTTCTCACCTGCGCTCTACCACAGCCTTTTCCATTATCCGCATGGTTACAAACTCAGTGTTGAAGACCTGACAGAAAGCACTGTAACAAACAAAGTCAGAATGGTGAGACACTATTTTTGCATGTGTACAAAGATTTGTACTACTATGAATATTAAGCCTGTATAGATTTTTTTTGTAGCTGTTGCTGGTGTTTTGTTTTGTTATGCAGCCATTCAACTAGACTGATCTGTTTCAGATAGCAGAATCAAGCTCATTACCGGAGCTGAAGAGAGCAATGCGGGCGGCTTCTGAGTATTTACAAGTAGCAGGCTGCTGGCGAGAAGTCAATAAACTGGCTGATAAAAACGTGCTACTGGAGGACATTCTGAACTTCTACTATATCATACGAATGCAGTTGCCTCTTCAAAGGTTTTTAATACTTAAATTAACTCATTGTTGTAAACTATAGAATGTCAGTAACTATTACTATATTTTTTAATCAAATATTTAATTAATAAAAAAATGTTAAATATATATTTTGACACTTTTTTTTAGATTCCGTGAAGGACTCCAGACATTAGGCGTTTTTGAGCGCATCCAGGCCTGTCCAGACAGTTTCTACCCACTTTTCTGTTACCCAATAGAAAGGATGACCGCTGAGGTCATGTTTTCCCTCTTCACTGCTCAGTTTTCAGAGGAAGAAGAACAGAAGGCAAGAGAAGACATAGCATTGGGTTTCTGGAAGCAGTACCTACATGAATGTGAAGGTATTTTTCCAATGCATTTTATTTGTTTCCTAGTATTGTTTGAATTCAGTTGCCTTTACATCAGATGTGATTTGTTATAATTAGAGTCCATCACAGTTGGACTCATTAAAATAATGATTTGCAATTTTATTCATTTTTATATTTGAGGCAGATTTTGATGCTCTGGTGTTTGAAAAATGAATATGTAACAGAAGCTAACTTTTAAGTAATGTAATGGCCTGACTGCAATGCTACATTGGATGGTGGTGAGCAGGAGAGACCAGTCTTACTTGCATATGTTTTGGTGTGGCTGCAGAGTTTGGTTAGGTACATGTGTCTATTTGCAATTTCAAAACAGTGCCTGTGAAAGTATGAGTCTTTTCTCTGGTTTGTGACCCTCTATGTGTTAATTTCTTTTATGCATCAAACATATACCCTCCATTGTTTAGTTGGGCTATTATATATGCTGGGTGCTGGTATGTTCAGAGAAAGACTGTGCTAATTGCTGAACAGTGCTCAGAGTTTTGCTGTTGTGGAAAGGCTGTCAGCCTTGTGTAATGTTAGCTACATGCTTAACTGCTGTTTATTTTATTTGCCTTATTAGAAGATTAAAGTAAATGAAACACTAAATGTATTTGTCACAGTTTACAAGACAGAGTCCCAAACAAAAGCTTTTATACATGTGTAACACTGAATTAAAAATAATGAACTATCTATACAAAGCTTTTTTAATGTGTAGTGACATCTTGTTCTAGCGGTCTGCATGACGTTGTCAGGTTGTATTCAACACTAGTTTACATTAGCCACTTACTAAGATAAGAATTCTTTTAGTGTCACAGTGGGGAAATTCACTCTGTAGCAGCAGCAAGGACGGCCCTCTAAATATTATTATTAAATATAATTTATTATTAAATATATTATATGCAGCATAGTAAGAAAAAAATATATATACAGACACATATGTGCTCATGGTCCGCCGAGGGCAGTGCTGATTGTAGAGTCTAGCAGCAAACAGGAAGGAAGGACCTGCGATACTGCTCCTTCAAACACTAAGCATAGAGCAGCCTATCACTGAAGGAGCTGCCCAGTGCTGCCAGAGACCATTCTCTGGCATGGATGGCAGCTTGGCCAACATCCTTCTTTCTCTCACTGTACTGAGTCTATAGTGCTTCCCAGGACAGAACTGGACTTATTGAGTTTGTTTAGTCTCTTCCTGTCTGCCAATGAACTACTGCTGCCCAAGCAGACCATGATATAAAAGATGGCATATGCCACCACTGTGTCAAAGAAGTTCCTCAGGTGTACTCCCTGTACTCCAAATGACCTCAGTTTTCTCAGAAAGTAGAGTCTTTTGTGAAGTGCAGTGGTGTTAACTGACCAGTCCAGTTTGGTGTTTAAGTGAAAACCCAGGTACATGTAAGTGTCCTCTGTCCATACCCTGGATGTTCACAGGTGGAAGGGTGTGTCTGCAACTGCGGAAATCCACCATCAGTTTTTTTGTCTTTTTCACCTTTATCTAGAGGTTGTTCTACCAGTCCACAAAGTCCAGCAGTGTACAGGGTGAAGAGGAACGGCTCTAGGACCATTCCTGAGCCTTCACATACTGTGGTCAGTTAGTAAGGTAGTCCAGTATCCAGTTTGAAAGGTGACTGTCCACACCAACATGTTCAAGCTTGGACAACTTGCTATAATTGATGGACCCAATAAATTTCACTCTCTACCAAGAGAAGTCCTTCTGCAGCAGGACATTTACCTGTAACATCCGAAGTCCACCTCTGAATGGCTAAAAAAATAAGGTTTTGGTGTGGCCTAGTCAGAGTCTAGACTTGTCTGACTGAGATGCTATGGCATGACCTTAAACAGGCTGTTTATGCTTGAAAACCCTCCAATGTGGCTGAATTTTAAAAATTCTGCAAAGAAGAGTGTGCCAAAATTCCTCTACAGAAATGCAAAAGACTCCTTGCCAGTTATTGCAAATGCTTGACTGCAGTTGTTGCTGCCAAGCGTAGCACTAGCAGTTATTAGATTTACAGCCAATTAATTTTATACATTGGGTCAGGTTGGTTTGGATAGCTTTTTTGCTTAATAAAAACCATTATTAGAAAAACAAAATTCACTCAGGTTATCTTTGATCTTTGGTTTAATCACTAAATTGTGCTTAGTAACCTGTTCAAATTAGAATTAAAATGTAACAGTTGGAAAATTCTTTTCTCGTTTTTGCTGCAGATGGACAGTGTGCAGCATCTCTAGAAGACATCCTCCTGTTTGCCACTGCTGCTGATGTGATCCCTGCAATTGGCTTCAGCCCTGCACCTTTGTTATCGTTCTTTACCCCACTAGACTCCTCTTGTGCCTTTCCTCAAAGCCAGACTGAAGCTAACCATCTGATTCTTCCTGTGCTGCCCTGCTACGAGCTTTTCAAAAAGCATTTGGAGTATGTCGTATGTGAGCTATCAGTGATGCAGGTCCTTTGACTCCTTTGAAGTCTCCTCTTAATGGTGCTAACACTTTTTATAAGACACTTTTTGTGTGCTAGACTATACAGATTATTTAGGCATTTCTCCTATAAAATCATATGGTGGCAGAATTACTGAAGAAAATCACTGAAATTACTTATGGGTTATAACAGTCCTCAGCACAACTGTTTCTGATGGTCTGAAGCAGTGCCTGTAGGAAAAACATTGTGGTTCCATTCCCTTTAGAATTCAGAAATCAAATTTGCAACTAGAGTCTGTGTAGTTAGAGACCAGAGGTGGAGACAGCCCTGTCACTCATTGGGTTAAATCAGCCCACACTTTCCTTTGCACTGTAAAATACAACACAGCCAGCTGTTGGTCCTTGACCATGTTGTTTTGATTCGTAATGCGCTCACTGTTCAAATATGTATGTTGTGGCAGCAAAAGCCACAGGTGATTGCCTTCAATTTGACAGTACATTTTAAAATGAATGACTCATTCAGTATGTATGCATGTAAATGCAGAATGAATCAGAATTATTTCATGTCTGCAAGCTCCCCAAGTATAAAATATATTTGGAAATGTTTCCTCAGTATCAGTTTAGTCATTTATTTTGAAAAGACAATTGAGTTGACCAACAAACCACTGTTGTTAAATGGTGAGCAGTATGATTTCCAAACACTTAAACATTAATATATGTTTATCATAATTTCTACTGGGTTTCTGTTCCAGTAATGAATTATTGTGGTAGAAGTAATCAAGTGAGTATGGTCACTCTTATTATTTCTCAGCAGAGATTAAATAGTTTCAATTAGAGATATTTCATTTCTGCTTCAAATAACTTCAGATTTAACAGAATAAGCTTTTAACAGAACACAGCCAAGTTTACATGTATAATGTAATATGATGGATATATCTGTTTACTGAATTAGCAAAAACATCACAAAGTAACAGAAATGCCATTATGTACAGGGTTGTCTAACACTACAAGCACAAAGTTAAACATGCAGTGGGTGAAAAAATTATGACTTAACTTGATGGGAGCAAGATGAGAGGATGATTCTCAAGTTTGGGATTACAAATATTTTATTACACAATTATTAAAATTTTCATCATAGAACCGGTGCTCAGCAGTGTTAGCTGTGTGCTTTTGAGACAAGCCAAAATAACTGTATTCAAAAGAAGAAAAAAATGTTTTAAATCATATTTGGATCGGCCCTGACCAGAAAATAAATTTGGCAACAGAGAACCAATATAAATATCATCACCTGCCTCTAACTACACTAACATTAAATGGCTGGTTAACAAATAATTTAATCGCATTGACCATTTCACACTAACACAAACATGCAGATAAAATGCAAACAATTTTCTTAGTGTTTAATGCAGCCCATAACATAGCATGACTGTCAAAACATTTAACAGTTTAAAGAAATTAAAAGTAATATTTTAATATTTGATTAACTAGTTATCAAATTGCCTGACAGCTCAGCTACTCTTTCTAATGAACAGAAAGATCTGCAGAAGGTCTGTTCCAGCCAAAGGTGTCAGTCTCTTCATTATAGTTCATTCATTAAAGTATAACCCCACCTTTTTACAAGGTATGAGTTACTTGTGCGGGGAGATGGACAATGTGACAGTGTTAACACGGAAAACAAAACGTACGTGGACTTTTTTTCAAAAACACGTTTTCTCCTTGAAATATGAGCCAGCAAAACTGCTAGACCTAGATGATGTGCTTGTTCATGTTTTTCTACAGTCATTATTCTGAAGAGTTTGGATTGTTGTAATTAGTGTTGTACACTACAGAATCATTATCACTTCCTTCTACTCCATGGATTCTGCCAATTGATGTGTATTCCAACATTGTTTTTGAAATTGGCACAGAAATAGAAGAGCAGTAACCAAAGATTTTAAAATTGTCATATATGCGCACACACACACACACACACGCCAAGTATTAAGTCTTGTTTGACAGAGGGATCAAATACTTATGCAAATAAGTATGTTGCAAATAAATGTATATAATTTATACAATGGGATTTTACTTTTAATATTCTATCTCTCACTCTCAAAATTGACCTACCCTTAAAATTAGACTGTGTTTGTCATTGGGCAAACTCAGCAAGGGATCAAATAATTATTTTGTGCACTATATATATATATATATATATATATATATATATATATATCATCATTCAACTAAAATATTTTGGTACGTACCACATCTAGCCTACACTATACATGTGTGTGATATGTGTGTTCCTGTGAAATGTGGGTGGTATTTAGAGGTTTCTGTATGATCATGGTCTAAAATGTTTGAGAACCACTGCTATAAAGGGTTCTTTGAGCAATGCCATAGAAGAACATTTGTGGTTCAATAACAAATCATTTCTATAAAGGAGTCGTATGTGTTTTTAAAGGTTCAAATAAGTGGGAGTTTAGGTTCTTCCCATACATATCTTGACCGTAGACAGATGGTGTTGTTATTCAATAGAGGTTATTTATTTTGGTCAAATAAATATACGATTAATCTTTTTTATCATCAGTGCTATAAAATAGTTAAAATGCAGCACATTTTGAATAAACCTCTATTCAGTTGAGTATGTGAAACTTTTTTTTCTGCCACTAATGATTTCTACTGGCATACATGTCAAAATATTGTGACAAATATTGTGTATCTTTAAAAATTGTAATATATATTTTTAACCATATAACATTGTCCACTCCTAACTGAGAATATATTCTTCTCTAATGATGTTCCAAAAACAAACTACACTGCAACAGCTAACAGTCACAAATCCACATTAGGGCCCATAGTATATGGGCCCATAAATATGAAATATATATGAAAAGTATATCTGTTTAACTGTCTGAATTGGACCTTCATCATGATGAGTCTCTGTTAAACTCTCATTTACCACATCTGATCCAGCTAATTAATGCCTTGAGAAGAGCATGATTAGCCGGATCAAGTGTTTAAGACATTCTCTTGATATTTACTTGCCAGCAGCAGCATTGCGTTCCAACTCAATGCTGCTGCTGGCAAGTAAATATCAAGAGAAGTGTTTTTCACCACTACTGTAATAATTTTAAGTTTAACCACGAAAAGGGAAAATACAATACTTCATTAGTCCCATGTAGGGTTGCACAATTTATCATTTTAAAATCAGAATCAGAATAAGGAAAATTAATATTAATTATTATAATATTTATTAATTATAATATTAATATAGTATAAATATAATATTAATTAATTCAGGAAATTAATAAAGCATTCTGGACAAAAGAATTGGGACACATTGATTCATTCATTGACTCATTCATTCCAGGGTTTTAAGAAGTTTATCCTACTTTTGTTTAGTAACTGTTTCTACTGCTTTTCTTCCCTAGCAATTCTGCTGTGAGATTTGATTGCATTCAGTGTGTTCGGGATGTTGGATGACCAACTCCACACCTCATCCCTAAAGTACTAGAAGGAGCGCCAACATTACAGAGAACACAATGCCACTGCTCCATAGCTCAGTCCTGGGAGGCTTTATATCCCTCTAGCCCATGCCTGCCAATAGGTGAGGTGCTAACAGATTCATGTATATGTTCTCTCTGGAGGACATAAACACTGTTGGCAGTACTTCTCTACAGAGACAAGACAAGCTATGTCTGTGCATTTGCACATCCATGTCAGCTATGGGTGCAATTTTATGTACCATGGACCAAGGGCATCTTCACCAATTGCAGTTCTTGGGGGTATTTCAGTACCTAATGTATGCATATGTATTATTATCATGTTAATTACCACGCAAAAATGCCACAATGCATGTTTTCTGAGCATATCATGATATCATCAGTCCTTCTAGAAAACTGAACAACTGCATGATTCACTATAAAAAGAGCAGAATTATTCCTAGTTGTATTTAGATCTTAAATCTCTTTAGATCTTGTAATTGGCCACACTATGTGAGATTTGGCTTTTCGTGTTCCTGGGCTCCCCCTACAGTCAAGATGTGGGATTTGCACTTTGAGCCACCACTACAGGACATGCTTTTCACATCCATTTTACAAGCTAAGAGATACAGAACCATCAGCTGATGTGAAAGGAGTATGTGCACTGAGGCAGAGGAGAAATCTGACAGTGGTATGAAATATGAGTCAGGTAAAGCCCTGGTTAAAGCACTGGGCTTTTGTCCACATATATGCAAAGAGATTCACTGCGACAGATGAATTTTGCATTCATTTTTCACAAAAAATTGAACTCTCACAATAAATAAATAACTTTTTGTTGAGATTTGTTCAGGTTTGTGTCCCCAACAAACACTGTTGCTCTGCCTGTGTGATGTATGACACACTCTGTACTGTCTCTGCTCTGTCTGAGCCAACATGGAGAATGTGCTGATTGTTGAGGTTTCAAAACCAGAGATATTATACAGCTCTTTTTTTTTCTACAAAATACAACACAAGTTAGAGGTGGCATGGTACACAGTCACTTGAGAGATGGGACTAGATGATAATCATCTTTTCTTCAGTTCTGTTGCTACAATATTAGCACTCTACAGATGTAAATCTGCAGAAGCAAAATTGAGAACTGTTTACAAAGATTTCTGGCCATGCACAAAACCATGTTCATTTCGCGAGGTGACATGAAGTGCAAAAACACTGTGTGAGTGCACCATAACACTGCATTACACACTGTCCTGCCTGCTTCTCCAGACTAACACAGTGCAGCTGCTCTAACTATTACAGGTCATCAACATGATTTAGAAGCTGTTATTTTAAAATAGTAAAATGCTAATTAAAATGCTGCATAATGCTGCTGTAAATTAATACAGACTTTAGTGATGTAACAGCCTAGGCTTTGGACTGCAGCTTGCTACTGGCTACAAATTTCTGTGCCGTGACATTTGCTCTGATGTTTTGGACTTCCAGTGTTGGCTTGCTGAATGATGGATTTGCCTTCCTTGATGATGAGTGCTGGATTTCCCATATTAAAGGCAGGCAGCCAATGCAACCTGTCTTCATTTCATTACAGTCATGCAAAGTTCGATTTAGTCATTGCAGATTTATTGCGAAGGCATGTTGTATTGTGAGTTATTTGATTGATTTTGGTTTCAATGGAAGTTTAATTCAGAATCAGAAATACTTTATTAAATGAGTCCAAATGTACAGTATAGCAACAATAATAATCACAATAATACTCCAAATAATCAGTGAATCGTCAAAGGATCTAACAAACAAACTGCTTCATGGGCATCTAAGTCAGTGAGTGTCTGCAGGGTCACCAGTGCATGGGAAAAAGTGACCAAATCTCCAGTACTGCTTTAACAAGGTTATTCTCTTCCAGAGTGTCTCGGGTCAAAGCCCAAGGCCTATATATAGCCTGTATATCCACCCCCAGCATTATCCTTCTGAGAGGCTTAGCAATGACTGTAAATGCTGATAGAGTCACTCCAGGTCTTTGAGCCAGTGTGAGAATGCGACTCAGTTCCTTGAATGCAATGCTGTTTTGAGTTTGTTGTCAAATGGAGTGTTCAGAGTTGAGGGACTGATTTTCTTCATATGCAAAAATGAGGGTTCATGCAGGTTCATATGGCCCCTAGTGACACACACAAATGCAAGCTATGCAGTGCTTATTAGCTGTATTGCAACTTTCAGTCTAGGGTGGATTTCTCCACAGTTGGTTAACAGACATGCTCGCACATACTTAGGATGTCAAAACGAACCACTGTATCGACCACAGTGACCACAATATTACTGAAACATCCTCTGCCTTTCTTCCCTAGAAACACGGAGACACACCAACACACACACACACACTCACAATCTCGCACTGCAGCTGAAACACACATGTGAAATGAGCACACACTCAAACACAACACAGCTGGAAGGGG